>CAAKHG010045212.1:0-51601 GCA_901007715.1 Dactylopterus volitans
CAGTCAGATCGTGTCCTCCATCACTGCCTCCCTCCGTTTCGATGGTGCCCTCAATGTTGATCTGACAGAGTTCCAGACCAACTTGGTGCCATATCCCCGTATCCACTTCCCCCTGGCCACCTATGCCCCCGTCATCTCTGCTGAGAAAGCCTACCATGAGCAGCTCTCGGTGGCTGAGATCACCAACGCCTGCTTTGAACCAGCCAATCAGATGGTGAAATGCGACCCTCGCCACGGCAAGTACATGGCCTGCTGCTTGCTGTTCCGTGGCGACGTGGTGCCCAAAGATGTCAACGCCGCCATTGCCACCATCAAAACCAAGCGCACCATCCAGTTTGTGGACTGGTGTCCCACTGGTTTCAAGGTGGGCATCAACTACCAGCCGCCCACCGTGGTTCCCGGTGGAGACCTGGCCAAGGTCCAGAGGGCTGTGTGCATGCTGAGCAACACCACTGCCATCGCAGAGGCCTGGGCTCGGCTTGACCACAAGTTTGATCTGATGTACGCGAAGCGCGCCTTTGTTCACTGGTATGTGGGTGAGGGCATGGAGGAGGGAGAGTTCTCTGAGGCCAGAGAGGACATGGCAGCTCTGGAGAAGGATTATGAGGAGGTGGGCGTCGACTCCATTGAGGGCGAGGGAGAGGAGGAAGGAGAGGAATACTAAGACATGGAAGGCGCTAGATAAATGGGAAACAATTGATTGCTATGTGTTCTTGAATGCATTCCAAAAATGTTGTTTGTCGATTACCAATTTGGCTGTTCAGAATAATACTCCTGAAAATGTCAAGTTTGGCTACCTTCTAAATAAAATCCTGTGACATGTGAAGTGTTGCCTTTTTATTTTTACATTCTATGTTATATGTATATTTATTATTAGTCATTATGAATGATTAGTCCTAAATGGCGATCATTAATTGTGAACCCTATCATGCAATGAGATTGTAGGTTATAGCACAAGTGCTTATATTCTCCATTACTTGGTTTCGTAGATTACGGTCAGGGTACATTTTTCTAAATGGTTAAAAAAATTTACGTGAGCATATTCAAGCTCTTGGCTTTAAAAAAAAAGAAAAGAAATGTTTATTTATCCAATTTGTGTCTTGAGTGTGAAATCAGTAACCAAGTTCAACTTGTAAAGGGAAGGAACAGAGAAGGGTCTTTGTTGGTTAATCTGATAAAACATGAGTGCACAATCAGATTATTTTTGGGGCCTTGAGGATTCTGACTCAATCCCACACTAAGATAAACCGCAGTAAACCAAATAAAATAAAACGACTCAACTGTTCTGACCAAAGTTTATTATGAGTTTTGTCCACGTGGAAGCATAGATGACCAAACAGGCCTCAAAAAAGTACAAAAATCAGAGTAATAATTCCAGAAAATGTTTTGATTAAAATGTAATTGTGACACATCCATGAAGTAATTTAGAAAACACGTTGTTTTTTTTTAAAAAAAGTACACATATATATATATAAAAAAAAAAAAAGACATCCCAGGTGCCTTTGACATGCACAGCAGATGTGGCTCTGTTGTGTGTCTGGTCATGTGAGGCTGGCGGTCGCTCACACCACTCTGTCCTGCAGTAGAGGGCAGTGGTCCACAGCTCCTCGCCTGTTCAGAAGGTTCCAGAACATCGATGCGGTTGAGCCGGTGTGGGCCCGGCTGAGCTGCGGCTCCGCGGTCACGAGAACGTCTTCCTTCAAGGAGCGGTAGGATTTCAGTCGCCTGTTGAGTGACGCACATGTTCCCATTAAAGTGGCGCAGTGGCTCGTACCCTGTAATTTTCTTATTATCATCTAATAAGACCCGTAAAAAATAAGTACACTCATAAAAAAGAGCAAAATCAGGTACGTGACAGTCTCATTACTTTCAGACTGAGAACTGGTGAAGCCACCATAAGGTGACTGGTAACCCATGTCAGCTGTGATTGGTTCCAACCCCCCTACAACAGGGATGCTTGGTGCATTGTAAATAATATTTTGATTGACCTATTGTTGGCGTTTACATGGGATTTGCTGACACTGACAAATGCAAAATATAACATCCTTTAAATTAGGTCCCTGAGTATGAGTTGTAGTAAATTATGAAAATGCTAACAAATTGAAATTACAGTGCTTACTTGTAAGAAAACGCCGCTAATCCCACTGACAGAATGAGCACCAGGACACCCAACACCATGGCAACGGCGCCGGAAGAGGACAGACCGGAGCCTGAAACAAAGAGTAGGCCAGCGATGACGTGGTGGTGACGCAGGATCAAGCAGAAACACGCTGTCAAGCTGAGCGGCGAAATCATGACGGCTGCTGCATACCCAGTGTGACGTTGACTTTAGCGCTGGTGGCGGCTAAACTGACGTCGTTGGCCACGGACACATTGATGCAGTAGGTGCCGGAGTTGTTGAAGAAGTGACGCAACACCGCCTGGCACTCCTTGGAGGGCTCCAACATGTTGCATACGGTGTGAATCGGCCTCAAGCACTCCGCATCCAGGATCACACTGCACACCTCTTTCGGCAGGCTGGGCAGAGAAGACGCCTCGGTCAGTATTAGTGAGTAACAACGAGAATGAACAGCTTTGACATTTGTGAGAATTCACCTTCCCTGGCAGGTAACAGTGAGATCCAGAGCGTTTATGTTCGCTCCGGGTGTTTCCATCACAGCATTTTCCATTTGAACTATCTCCACCTTTTCAATGCCCTCTGAAAACAAAGATAAATTTAACAACCAGTTTCACACTCTTTGGGTTTTTTTCCCCCCCTGTTTCTAATATTTAGATGAACACAGATAGCATGAAGGAAAGGTAACCCACCAACCACGTCAATGCCAGTGCAGAAGGAGCCATATCGATAGATGACGCAGTCGTCATCGGCGGGTTTATCACCAGCGTCCCTCTTAGTCACGAGCACAGTAGCCTGGCCTGTTAGTGTCGCTGCTTTCTTTGCACCTGCTGACGGCAGATAACAGAAAGGCGTTTGCTTTTTATTTTTCTATATATATTGTTGCCCACAAAGTTGGAATAAAATATTTTTTGCCTCTTGTGATTTGTGATTTTTTTTTTTCTTGATAGACAAAGTGTATATCCTCTGAAGACTTTATTGATCGGTCTGGTCAAAGGTGATCACCGATATGTATGGATAGGAATAAAAAGAATAACGTGAAAACAAAGTTTTTCCAACTTCATGTGCAGCAGTGCATACTGTACGCATTTAAGTGTAAGAGCCATTCAAGGGACTAGCTTTATCCAGTTAGTAATTTTTACATGTAGCATGTTCTAATGCTGTTTAGATGGACACAGCAGTTTACGTGCATTATTTGATTATGTATGACCCCAAAAATAAGCCAAAATGTGATGATGTGATTTCATTTAATTTCCTGGCAAGTCATAATGTGGTAGATTTTATGAGAGCAGTTTGTCAGATTGAAGATTAGTTACACTAAAATAAGGTATTGACTGTGAAATGTAAACTTCAACCGGAAACATCATCAAGCTGATTCTAGGCCATACTTGAATGCAAATTACTGTTTCCACAATAATTACAAATACACAGATTAAAAAAAAATAACAAAATATGTTTTTCTTTTAACTTTATTCTTGGACTTTTACGATTGAATTTGGAATTCAGAGTCAAGTTATGTTTAAGTCGAGAGGCCATCGGTCAAAACCGAAAGTATTACATACTAAAGCAGCCATAGTTTGGAGGACCGTAAGTCGACCACTACATTAAGTATTGCAGAGTGCTTTGAAAATATTGCAGGTCGTCGAGTCAATTGGCAGCCACAGGAAGCTCCACTTCCTGAAAACACACGAGCATTGGTCGATTCAGAAAATGGGGGTGCTGTTTGCTTCCTGTTTGCACTGTCGCCCTAACCATCACTGAAAGATGCAAAGGTGCACTAATCTTACTGAAGCTGAGTTGTTGTTTTTTTTTACGTTTTGTTTTGCTTCCTCTTTTGAGATTATTTGACAGATGTAGATAAAGATGTAGAACACGGGCAGAAAGATGATTTCATATTGTGACGAAGGTCTGTGGTCACCATGCTACCGTCTCATGCGTTTTAACCACGGGCTCCCAGAATGCCCTGTGCAAAAGAAAGAGGATCAAAATTGCTGCAGCAGAGACAGATAAATTATTGTCTTACTTGGCAGAGCCCGTTTGCTTCCATGACCACTCAGCCCATAGGCCGTTTAGATTTGTGTGTGTAATGCTGGCAGTAGTTTACGTCGCTTGGAGCTGCTAGAGGAAAACCGCAGCTGTAAGACATCTCATAACTGCTTACAGGGTCTAAAGGGTCACATCAACAGGTTAAGACAACTTCTTTTCCTCATATACATAATTTCATCCAAAGCAACTGAAACCCACTTGGGGGATTACCACTTTAACCGGTTAATTTACCCATTCCATGACCTTCCCTTAATCATGTTGTTTTTGTGCCTATTTTTATGTTTTCCTGCTGGTAGAAGGATAAATTATGGAAATGCTTGTATTTGTTTGTCTGAACCAACAACATAATGTGACATTTAATTTGGAGCTGCTGAATGTTCCCCCGATTCTTTCTGATAAAAGACAGTGAAAGGCTCTTGATTCATTTTACCTCGTGAGCTCTGAGAGCGTCAGTCTCTGAGGGAGGGCGCCAAAGAAAAAGTGTTACGTGAAATATCCTTTTTGGTGCTCCTTTTCCCTGCGGTAGCTTTTTTTTCTTTTTTCTCAAAGTCCTTTAGTAAACTGCTGGTGGATCATTGAGGCAACGACCGCGAGTCAGCATGCAAATCAGAATTCAAATATTTTATCTGGAAGCACAATAGATGGATTCACTGTGTCATCAGGTTGCCCTCATTATTTCATACAGTGATTTTTTTTCTGTCAGATCCCATTTACATTTTAGGGAAATAGCAGACGCTCTTGCTGGGTTCATTTTGCAGGTGGTCGGCTCGTGTGGCCGCAACGACGCGCCGCTGTCGTTGCACCGACCCGATCTGGTTTCAGACTGAAGAAATGAGCTTCCGGGGACATTTTACCTTCAGTTATGTGCAAGCGGCTACTCCGGAACGGCTTACCTGCGGCAAGCCTCGTTCCCGCATCGGCCTCATTACTAACCGCCGCGGGTTTCATGGCGGACGTGGCCGAGGCCGGGGCAGGCGGCCCATCGCGGCTGATGGGGGATGGAGCCTTAGCCAGTGAGGGAGCGTCCTGAGCAGGCTGAGCGGTGGAGGCTGCGGAGGCCTCATCCTCACCGTTGTCCTCCTCTGTGTCCAAAGGAGCCAAGTTGATATTTAGACCAGTTGCCTTGTTGGAAAATACTAGAGGGGCCGCAGACACCAGTGCAGGAGCTTTCACTGCACACAGAGAGATGTTGTGTGACTATTAGTCCATACTTTAGAGACAATAATTGAAAAATATTCATTTATTGCAGTACAACCTGTGGTTCCCAGTGGACCGGGGGCATTGGTTGGGGTATTGACTGGAGGGTCGCATGCCTTATCTGGGATCACCGCCTGGATCACCACCTTGGGCCTGAACGACCCAGAGCTGATGTAGGTGTGAGTGACAGTCAGCTCCCTGGATATCAGGGCGCCACTTGCATCGCCGAAGTCCCAGTTGTAGGTGATGTCCGCGTTGCCCAGGTACTCGCTGGGGTCATGCAGGGTGATGGTGAAGGCAATTGCCCTGTTTTGGATGAAGCGCAAGTCTCCAGCCATGATGTCGTTCACTTGGTCCAAGGAGACAGCAAATGGGATTTGATCTGAGCAGAGTAATGACAGGCAAAAAAAAAAAACGTGATTGAGGATGAAGTTCAGCGATAAATACTGTGAAAAAGAATCCAGTTTGAATCTGCATTTGATCACCAGTGATGGAGAACTGAGTGGAGGCGTATCCCAGAGGAATGAATTTCTCCTTGCTACGGTAGTGGTAGATAACGATGTCCATGTTGTAGGAGCCCAGGGGGATGTCATCTGTACCAATGGTGAGACTGGATGAGGGACCATCTGCCACCTGCCAGTACTGACCTGCAAGATGAGCGTTCAGAGCCTGCTTGAGTGCATGAGAGCGCAAATCATTTTAGACATTTGAATACAAAACCGCCTGCGTGATGCTCTCTCAGCTGCCTGTTTAATTAGAAGATATGAATGAAAGCATGAATACACTTTAAAGATCACACCGTAAACCTTTCACATAATGTCATTAGATTTAATTTTAGACATGTCTTAGGTAGCAAATTAAGTGACATAATTTGATCACATGATCGCCCTCTGTTGTCTCGGCCACTTTTTGTAGTATTCAAAATTCCTGTAGTATTCAAACGTCTCTTACTATTAAAAAAAAAACAACAACAACAAAAAAGCAACAACTGTATAAAATCAATTCTCTAACCTAGAAGAACTAACTGATTTTTTTTAATCACTGCCAGATCTATTTGGATGTCTTTGCCGGTGCAATTGCATGATACACATGTGCCATTCGCTGACAACCAATTAAAATGTGTCTGAATATTATACATTTTTCTAAACGAAAAAAGCGACTGTCCGCAAAAATGGTTTTCAGTGCTTTTCCCAGTCACTGATGCCTACAAAGCCCGGAGGAGCTTAAACCAGCCTGGAGCATATTTCATGTTATGATGTGAGAATCTCGTGAGAAACAGCGGGAGGTTCCGCTCACCCCAGGTCTTCCAGACAAACACATAGTTAGGCTGCTTGTCCTTCTTGATTGGCGTCCCGTCAGGGAAAACGGCCTCCCAGTCTGTGTTCTGCCTTCGGTAAACTGGCTCTGACCCGAAATACTTTGTTCCTGTGGGAGAATCAAAAACACGAAACATGAAGCCTACCTCATGTATTTGTATTTTGACATACATACAGCAAAATGGCGGACCTCCTCTCAGGCACGTGGACCGTTGCTGTACTCAGATGGTGTCGTCACTGAACACAGAAACGCATGGAAAATGCACTCTTGCGTGCGAAAACTGATTCCACTCTCACGTCACTTAACATAACCTAAAAATAGGAAATTATAGAGCCAGTCTGAGAGCTTGAGAGTAAATAATTATGTACAGGCGCCTCTGAACGGCAACGACTTGACCAATCACAAAACAGCAGTGATAATGCTGATGTTTAGCAGGAATGATGACAATAAAGGCATTATATAAAAAAGTCAAGGGATCACCATAATCATTATAATCTACCCGGTTAATTTATTAAAGTTCATGATGGCTGTGGAGACTTTCAAAGTTGCAAATGTCATCAACCTTCATGGAGACTGCCTGATCACAACAATATCTGGGATTTACTGTTTAACAACCATGAATGTGTTCTCAGCTTCTTCTTTATTTTTTTTTACCCGCAGATGTTGAAATGTTTAACTGGATAAGTGAAAAATATTACAGTTGCCGTAAGTGGAACATTCAGGGCATCACCTGAATTTGTGCAATTTGTGTTCATGGCATTTTACCGTTGACAATGCAGTCCTCAGCCCAAATGACGTCTCCACTGGGCTGCACCTTCTGGTTGTGAGGGAACACCAGGTCGATGGTGAAGGTTACTTTAGCACCGGTCAGAGTGGGTGAATCATTCCCCACGTTGAAAGTCACTTTTCCACCTGTACAGAAGACGGGAAATAGTAAGTCATGACACTGACTTAACATGTGATCGGGTCTTAAATGAACATGATAATCATAACGATAAGCAGCACAATTTTCTCTTCAGAATCAAAGTGACTTCTTGAGGGCCCTGAGGATTAAGGCACCTCCTCAGCGACTTTGTTCAAGGACAATTCATCTTTTTATCTGCGCAGAAATGCTCAAACATACTTTTAAAAATGTATATGTTATTTGTATTAAGTTAATAATATTTTATAATACAGACCTTTCCAGGAGTCTCCATATCGAGGGTCTCCGTCTTTCCAGATTGGGTACATCTTAGTGTTCCATGATGGATAACGGATGAAACGATTTCTGGGCTCTGAAATATCAGGATTAGGTATGTTACATGAAAAGCAGAAGCTTAACCACAGCTGAACCACTGTTTTTGGAACCAGTTGTTCATAATTTGATGAGAACAATCTCCAATTTTTTTTTTTTTTTTAGAAAACACATGAAATTTGGTTGTAGTAATGAAAAAAATGTCAAAGTGACACTTGAAATCGATTAATTTTCAACTGATTAATAGGTAAAACTGAATTTATAAAAGGAAAGCATTCGACAAAAAGGTCAGATTAACACATTAAAATAAATGAATATTGAAGAAAATTGATAAATATTTAACAGGGTTTTAAACAAGTTATTGGGGGATGAGGGACCCACCAAGTAATGTTGTAATTTTGTGAGAGAAACTGCTATTTGTTTGGCCTTTTTCTGGTGCAGTGACACTTAATAGTTACATTCACCCAAACTCCACTGTTTATATGTATTTCATATTCATATCTTCATATAATACCTGTTTGTCACCAATTATGCCACATAGGGTAAATGTGACTGACTGGTCCCAAATTAGGGCATCAGAATAATTCTCCTTCAATCCCTCTCATGTGATTCTCAGCTGAGTGTGTGCAAGTGTGTGCGCATGATTTTATCGCAGATTAACAATGTCACAGGGTTGAACCTGGATTAAACACAAAGAAAGAGTAAAGACAGAAATACATGGCCAATAACAGACACATTTTTAATATGGTTATGGATTCAGCCTGGAATATTATGGAGAAATAGCATTTAGGGTTAACATTGCTGCACATGGAGACAATAACTAACGTTAGTTTTTTCACTGAAAAAGACTAAAAGGCATCAGCGAGAAAAATCATGATTCCTCAAAATATTGTGACATAATTTCTCTTTGCTCCAGATCTTGTTTTTGGGTCGATTATTTCTCAGAACGTCACCTTAAAAACAAACGGATTAAGATGAACAATCAGCGCCTTGCGTTAAAAAGGTCACATTCTATGTCATTTAAAAATCACGCATGACTGAGTTGGAGGTCATGGGAAACGCTTAGAACTGGAACCCGAATTTTATGGCGCAAAACACGAGCTCTCCTGTTGGATGCACTTCCATGATAACGCCGTTGTATCAGAATCGATCTCATAAGATTCTGTGTTTTTGAGAATCCTTTGACCATTGAATGAAATCTGAAGGCAGCCACGTTACACGGCACCAACTCCCCGCTGTCTCGCCCAGCCTACAGATGCAAAACAATTGAAGCAACTGACTTGAGCAGGAAGTGCCAAGTGCACTGATGACACAGTAACAGCGATTAATAAGACTTGTTTCATGGCTACAGCAACAATCAAAAAAAAAAAAAAACTACATGAAGACATGAACCTGCATCAGTGACACTGCTTGTATTATTCGAGGGCTCGCTGCCATCTAATAATTTTTCATCTTTGATTTCAAATGACTTGCAGAGTCTCATAAATGCCATGAATGATTGCCGCGCTGTCGGACTCCCATCCGGAATAAATGTAGCAGAGGAAGAAGGAGTCCGTGCTCGTCTGATGGTATAGAAATAAAATTATGTCTGACAGGGCAGCGTGACTTTTTTAAAGCAGTCCATCTCCCCAAGATTCCATTTAAGAAAAAGCTTTTTTTTTCTTTACTTACTTGCCACAGTGTGTGAAGCCACCGCCAGCAGCACCAACAGCACCGCAGACGACTGCATCGTTGGTGCGCCTCCACTGAAATATCCCTTTAGTGAGCAGCAGCACGCAGCAGGAGCCTGGCTATATAAACCCTCTGATGTTGGACCCGACGTCGCGCATTACGAAGAAACGCCTCCCGTCTCAAGCCTCCTCCAATTGGGTTTGGGGCCACCTGAACAGATTGAGATTCACGTATTTACAGTAGGAGCACGTCTTTGGGATTACAGTCGCACATACAGTAGAGAAAGCAGCCCATAATCACCCCAGAAATGCAAAATTCCACGTTTTTTTTTTTTTTTGATATGCAACAGATTGGGACCACGAGACTCCAGAGCGCTTGAAATGGACAAAAGGAATCAGAATCCTGTGAAATGAAAGGAGGAATCACTACGCGCCTTTTTGACCTCTGCTCGGTGATATGAATGTTATATGCTGCATTGTTATGTAGTCAATCTACATTGTTTCCAGCAGGCAAAAGCAGCTGCTGGACCGCGAACGAACCCATCAACCTGCACACGTCTTTGCAGTATGAGGCATTTTTGTGCTGCAGTGACAATATCTGTACCTTAAAGTGCAAATGCTCTATCGTGATTCCTTGTCCCTTCACTGCATTTCTTGAAATTTACCGTGTCATCATAATTACTATTTATGGCACAATAAGCCTCAGCGCTTTTTATTTTATTGCAAAAAATGAGAGTTTCAACTGAAACACACTTTACTGTCAACCATGTCATTTTGAAGACATTTTGTCATCGTGAATTTTTCCCCTTTCTTGCTGATGTCGCTGTCCTGTTTGACTTCCAACAACACCTTTGACTTTCATTAAAAAAAAACAACAAACTTTTCACATCATAAATGCTGTAGTTAAAACAAACATATGTATCTTGTGCATCCTCTCATCTACTTTCAGTTCACACTATTATTGCTTTTATCAGTGCTCAGCATTGATGCTGAATCCATAACCATATTAATTTTATTTTTATCATGTAATTCAAGCTATACTGTATATATGATGTTAGTTTATTTGTCTGTCAGCAGAATTAAGCAAAAACCACCTGAGTGGTTTTCAAGAAAATTTGTAGAGAGGTTCAGCATTGACCATGGAAAATTTTTTTGGGACAGGTCAGAGGTCTCAGGCTATTAATCACAAGCGCAAGTTCCGTTCTCTTAGCTCAAATAAACCAACAAAGTTTATGTCTCATGTGCGTGTTCACCAGGTTTATTTGTTTTACTCAGATTATGGTCATGAGGCGTAAGGTATTTTGTGTTTCGCCAATTCCACAGAGCAAATGCTCTCAAATTCAGCACAAATCGTCACCTAAATGAGTCACCTGACACATTTTTGGGTCGCCTCTCCAATTATTCCTAATTATGCGCGGATTAAAACTGAAATTCACGTCGGGACTGATGATTATCTGCCAACAAATCAATGCCGTGGAGCCAAAATAGTTTATTTATATAAGTTATGTTAGCCTGAAAGGTTTGAAAATATATTTGTGATGGGCAGCATCTTATTTCTGTGTTATTAGAATAATAGGTCACACGCAGCTAATAGAGGCTGTGCTGCAGAGGGGAAAAAAATAGGAATGCAATGCTAATGAGGATTATTGAAGTGCTTGTGACTCCCTAAATTCATCCGGCTTTATCCTTTTAACCCAAGAACTATAAAGTCACTCTGTTGAAAGATTTTTTTGTCTCTATATCATATGCTGTGAAACTGTTTAAACCTCTTTTTTTAAACAATGTCAGCATTCACAGTTAATCCTTTTCCTCTGTCATTACTTTGAACCCTGTGACTCTGCATGTCTGACATGTAGTCAGACAACACGGTAACAGCTATTGTCACCTCAATGCAGTAAAAAAACAAACAAAAAAAAGACTGCTGAATCAGACAACGTGATGAAAATTAAAGCTGGCCGAGGTCAGTCATTGATCATTTTGGTCATCCACGTTAAGAGTGGACAGAAAAAAATCATCACATATGACGCTGAAACTTTCAGAGCTGTTGATTCAACTTGATGAACGTGTTTAGAAGCTTAAATTTATGTCTACGAGTCTGTTTTTTTTCACACGTGCATTTCAGAACTGAGCTGGTCACATTTGTTGCAGGCCATACTTCACATCTTGAGGAAAAATGTGAATGTATTGCACATTTTCTATTGCATTCAGTTTTGGTTTGTGGTGTTGTTTGCCCATGCGTGTCACATTTGGTTGTACCGAGCAGTGCATGTTAGAAGCGCAGTTAACACTATTATTGTTGTCGTTATAAATGAACTATGTTGACGCCAACTTCGGTAAATTCTGTGGTAAGAACTTCATATTTAAGACATAGCGTGAGACAAGCTGACTGACCCGGTCAAGCAGGATGAAGCCGTGCAGTTCCTCCATCTGTCCGACGGGGGGCGCTGTGAGTTTTGCGCGGCGGCGCTCAGAAGGCGAGCAGCTCTCGTGTGATTGGAGGAACTAGCACATCAACAAAGAAAGATGGCTGAAGTGATAGAGCTGCAGAAGCTGAAGGTGGGTTGATTCATTGAATATCGTCTCGGCCGCCCGCTCCAGCTGACCTCGCTCGCCTAAAAACGGATCGCAACGCCCGCCCGCCGCGACATCCGTCGGCGGGGTTTCACGAACTGGAGGCTTTGAGGAGGAAAACCCCCCCAAAAAATGTGTCCACCGAAGCCCTGGCAGCCGGCGTGTGTTCACGCTGCCCATTCAGCTGCGCAGCTAGCCTAGCGACGCGCACCCCAGCTAAGGCGAAAACGCGAGCGAGGCGCGCGGCGGGTGTTTTAAGTCGCCCGGCGGGGGTGGCGCGTGTGACCTTAACGTACACACGCGGCGACGTTTGAAATGTCGCGCCATTTTGTCTAACAAGGGTGTCAAAGTGACCTCGGTCGGCCCGGTGACGCCGCGTCCGTGGCCCGCTGCAAGCGCTACGCAGCCGACGCAAAAAAAAAAAACCTTCTCGTCTGCGAAACTCTTGTCGATTCGGTCGTTTCAAAGTTTCCGCCAAACGCAAAAGTGTTTGGCGAACGAGCCTCCTGCCTCCCGAGTTTAAAAAAAAAAAAACAGCCCGTCATCAGTTCAGCCGCGATGAAAAGTTAGTGGTGCTAAAGCGGTGCAGCGTGAGCGCCGCGCGCCTCGCCGAGCAGCCGAAGCCATCACGTCCGGAGTTTTAAGAACTAAAAGCGGCCCGTGTTCAGGTTTTACCTACTGAGGCCGTTTCAGCTCAGTTGCCTTGAAAAGGTTCGAGTGAACGGGGGGGGGGGGAGGATATGTCTTAAATTAAAAGTGTCGACTTGAAAACGTACGTCACACATTTAAAAAAAAAAAAAATCTCACCCTCAAATTTACCCCTCTCTCCCTCCGCAGCCCCCGATGATGGCGTACAGAAGGATCGGATCACGTGATCCTGATATGAAACGTTTGGTTGTTGTGTTTTAAGTTTAAATTTAGCAGCTAATGTTGCTCTCGGGCGCCTGCAGATCACCGATCCTGATGCCTCATCTCCGGCCCCGCCGAGGCCCGGCCAGAGACTGGCCTCAAGAGATGGAAGCTCCATACAATATAGATAGTGAAAATTAGACACCTGAGACATACGTATCAAGTGTTAAGACAGGAACCCTTTATACAATATGCTGCATCAAATACATTTCTACTTATCAAGGTGTAGTTGACTGGAAAGTACAAATAAGTCACCTAAGCAATATGTATCAAGGGTCAAAATATTGAGGGCTTAAACGATCTCTTACTGTCTGGTTGGTTTACTGCCTCAATATTCTCTCATTCTAGTTGCTGACTCCCAAATGACACTAAAATGTTTTTTTTTCCTTTCCTTTTCGTTCAGCGATACAGGACATAACCATGCATATAGCCTCAATTCAGTCAAATAGAAATGGAGATAGTTTGTGATGCTCAAAGCAAAATCCGGTTTGAGGAGACACCTGAAAACAACTGGGGAAACGTGGCCTCCTTGAAACTACGATTTGGTGACTGACTGAATAATACTTTGCACCACACTCTCTGTTTTAGCTGGCCGAGCTGAGGCAGGAGTGCGAGGCCCGAGGTTTGGACACCAAGGGAAACAAAGGGGAGCTCATCGCCCGACTGCAGGCCTATCTGGAGGAACACGGTGAGGCTAAGCGCCCTACACATGGCCACTCACGGAGCTGTTGTCAAATAGCACACAAAATACTTGAATGTATTCCCCAATTTGAATCGTTGCTACATACAGTCAAGCCATGAGCACAGTTTGCTCTTTACTTATAATAAGATCACTGAATTGTCTGCTCTGTCCGTCTTGTCCTCTCTCTGTCTGGTGGCTGGAAATGTCCGTATGCCATCGTCCACACACCAGATGAAGATGTGGATGTTGATGACGTGCTGGCCGAGGATGCAGAGGTAACGGGATTGGTCTGCTAGCGAGGTTACTGGGTCACAGAAATGCCACCTCTTGCTTCGCCGGAGCGTTTTTTTTTTAAAGTAGCTATTGACGTTTCCATTTTCATTTTAGGAGTTCACCAAAGTGGAGAGTGCCAACGACACCAAAGTGGACAAGGACTCCGAGTCCCCTGAAGTCGAGCTGTAAGTTTACCTCCATTTGATCATTAAAAAAAAAAAAAAAGTTAGTTATTAATTTCTTAGCTTTGAACGGGAACTTCACTTGACTTAATATTGTATGTTTCCTGGTTTGCCAAATGATTAGCTCGATGAAGGGAAGGGTGGTGTATGCGTTATGCGTAAAGTCTTTGGTCAGCACTTTGGTTATTGCTTTGAGGAAAAATATGTTTCAAAGTCCATCAGTCCGTCTCGTCAACTTTCAAATCATTAAATGCGTCCTGTCGTGATGCAGTCGCTCATGTCACAAAAGTATGTTAGCTTTTTAATAGAGGAACATTTATGTGAGCCGTCACGAATATTAATAGAAGTGTCAAACGTAGTCATAGTAAAACAGGTCCTCGGCTATAAGTGTTGATGAGTCTTTGGTCATTATTTCTACGTGTTTGTCTTTCAGAGCCCCTGAAAAGAAAGTGGTGAAAATAACTCCTCCGTTGTCTGCCAGTGAAGTACGTGTGACATGTTTGCATGTTTGACTCCAGTCTATTTATTTCAGTGCAGAGATTTCTGTCACCTCATTTCTCTCTTTGTGTTGAACATTATATGTTTCATTACACTTTTTTTTTTGTTGTTGTTGTTGAGCAGAGACTACTGAAGAGAGCTGAACGTTTCAGCTTGCCTGCATCAGCCGAAGGCAAGAAGGCCATGCGCGCTGCCAGGTAAAAAATTTTTTACCAGGATGCCTATTTGATCGCATTTCTATTACCTTTTTATAATTATTTGGATCTTGTTTTCAAAAGGTTTGGCCATCTACACCACGTTAATTGCTGACATCTCAGACTGACTCTAAAAAGCTTGTTCCATCCTTGTGAAGCGCTGTTTTGAAATGCCGATGTCAAATGCCTGTGATCACGTCACTCTTTCAGTTTGACTGTCAACAGTAGAATAATTGAGAAAATGCCCCTGAACTTCTCGACAGAGTCACGAGTTTGGTATAAAGTGTCTGCTTGACGTCAAAGTGAAAAGGCAATGAAAACAATGTAATGAACCGGCAGTTATGTTGAACATTTAGTTGAAGCACACACGCCCAAGGGCAAAGATGTAATGATTTGTGTCAGTAGCTTTTCTTGACAACTCGTCAGTCAGTAATGTTTGTGTTCTGTACAATGTAATGATATTTATGTCTCTTGGACTGAGTGAACACTTAAGGTTTGTGTCGTGGTGTCGTGGCCTGGGTTTAACGAGCTGCCGTTATTGTTTCTAACCGCCGCTGTGCTTGTAAAAAAAACTTGAGAGGGAAGAAATCTTCACTGGTGATGGGTGGATAAACAGTAGAATTACTCCTCCGACATCACAATTTGCAGTCCAACGTCCCGGTGTTGGTGCAGTGAGAGATTGAATATATTCACTCTTGTAACACTTTTAATGTTCGAGATTCAGCCGTCTCCACTAAATCTACATATTTATTTATAATACTCTGACGATAAAAGTGCACCTCATCGACTGTTACTTCTATGCGGCAGTTGTTGTCATGAATGACACAGCGGATGACTAAAATTCCAATAAACGGAAGAGATGTCCTCTCACTACAAGTCAGTGCTGTAAAAGTCAGTGCTGAAAAAGCTTGTTGACGTTTTTCTCGTGTTCTTCAGGTTTGGGTTGCCCAACAACACCTCAGGTCCCTCTCCAGGTCAGTCGTCACACTTTGGCTTGACTAAACTGCAGTAAATAGTCTGGTCCTGTGATCCAACATTTGTGTTGACAGCCTTGGCAACATATGCAAAGCTTGACGTGTTACTCGTAGTGTTGGGCTCATGTCTGATGTTCAACTCGCCCCACGATCTGATCCTTTCTGTCTCCCGCAGGTCTTGTTGCAAACAGTAAAGCTCCTGTAAGTGCAGCACAACTGTCGTCTGTCCTGTAGCCTACTCATTTCATTACCCCCCCCCACCCCCATTTACTCTGTTGAGATGATGCTTATTGGAACGTTACTGTGTTTTTTTTTTTCAAAAGGTAAATATGGATCAGCTGAAGAAGAGAGCAGAAAGATTTGGAATGAACGTTTCATCCATTTCACAAAAGGTGACTGTGTGCTTCAGCGTGTTTCTGCCGCATGACGGTGGTTTAATGACAGAGAGATTTGTTTGTACCCAGACTGATGAGTTGAAATGTTTCTGCAGTTGTTGTTTTTTTGATAGATGGCCTTCACACTCCTTGTTTGCTTCTGAAATGTTTATTAGGTGGAAGAGGATGAAAAGCTGAAAAAAAGGAAGGAGAGGTTTGGGATCTTAACGAGTGCAGGAACAGCTGGTGCAGCCGATGTTGAGGTAACTTTGCCCCTCCTTTTGCTTTTATTGCTTAACTTGGCTGACAGATTTCTACACAACCCTGTATGCTGGGTTTCTGCGGGTCCTTGCGAAATCTTACTTCCAGTCATCTGAGTTTCAGGCCTTACAGTGTTTTAAGTACAATTTCAAAGATCCTAAAGTCTGACTGGCTTAACATATGTTTTGTTTTGTTTTTTTAAACGTGTTTTGTGGAATTTGTATAGAGCGCGTTATATTAAGCCCTCAAACCAGCATGGAACAAATAATCCCAAATGCAAATTTTGCAGTCCAGTCAGAATGTACTAGAGCATGCCATATACTGCATGTAATCTGTGCAGTGAGGCTCCATTTCCTCGGACTGTGCAATATATTAAAATATTTTGGATACGGAAGCTGTATCAAGGTTCCGTCCAACTCAGTTGCAAGTGACTGGTTCACTGGTTTTAAAAGAAACTCCTTTTTTATGGTTTGAAATAGACAGTAACGGTTGTAGAAGGTGAGCACGTGTGTCTTCTCAATTTTCTTAGTCAAATTCCTAAACAGAAGCTCATAAATGGATCCGTGACTTTCAGTATTTCACTCAGTTAATATAAAAGATGGCGTCACATCCCCGATTATGTTGAGTCAAACAACTTATAAAAGCCAAAGTTATAAGAAAAAAAGATCACTCAAACTAACATGACCATGATAAAAAACTATATGAAATGACAGAAATCATCTTTTGGAGAAAAAAGAATTATACCTAGATTACTTTGATATTTTAGTTTTACCTAATCCCGTCCACTGACATGGAAGAGTCAGCTTCCATCAGCCACACTGCAGCCAGCCACCAGGGGGCGATTGAGATCTTTTGGCTTCACTTTTGAGCTTTCATGCTGTCTAGTTTGTACTGTGCATCCTAGTGCAGTGATCATTCAAAACAGTTGTCTGTGATAGATAAATTACCTTTTCCCCCTATACAGCATCTTATTGTAACTGTGAGCTGACGCCAAATTATGCCTAAGCAGGTATTTGCGAGCAGGTCGTCGCGCCCTAATATGGCAGCCAGACAGGCAGCCACCAGTGCAGTAGAACTCTCCGCACTAGTCAAGGTCAGGTACTGTCTCTTCTGTCCTGACTAGGCTGCACCTGACCTGACAGCACTTTACAAAATAAACCAGCCGTAGGAGCGAATCCTCAGAATTGAAGGTGTCAGTGCTTGCGTGAACTGCTGCTCTGCTGGCGTCACCTCTCCTGATATCAGTAAATATGTTGCCACGACATAAGCCGATCCGAGTCTCTGGCGTGTCTCTCGACCGCCACCCTTGATTTCCACAACAGTCTGGAAAGGGCTGATTTTATGCCTGTTAGAGAGGAAGATCTGAAATTTGTCAAAAACATAAAGTCCGTTCGCGAACTGTAGTGAGAGGAAACGGGCAGAAAGGAAAACGGTGAAACCAGCTGGAGCTGCAACAGAGACCTGGCCGCAGATGAGGGGATGAGTCCAAAATGACGGAACACGTTAAAATTCCTACCTTAATAAATCATGTCACAATTGCAGAGTTTACAAAATGCTGTCTAAAACAGTTTAGGTGATCGTGAAATATTTGACCTGATAGAATCTTTTATTTCCTCTATGTTTTGCTTGGAAAGAGGGGTCGTGTCCATTGTCACAATAGTCAATGGATACGATCTGAACTCTAAATAACATAAAACTTTTGATGGTTGGTCATAATCTTTTCATTATAGAGCTCTTAACATATTATCCAGGACGGCATGCTCAGCCTGGCGAGAGAAACGTAAATGCAGTGCATTATTGCCACGATGATGATTGAGATTGATGATCATTGTTCTTTAAGGAGAATTCAGAAAATATTTAAGCGCAACAATGCCCAATACATTACATTTCATCTGTGTCACTGAGGCGAGCAATGTGTTAACACACCGTCGCCAAACAACAGTCGCATGAAGACCGGGGAGGATGTGGACTCATGTTTGTCTTTTCTTTTTCCACAGGCAAAGAAAATGAAGCGTGCTGAAAGATTTGGAAAAGTGTAAATAATGTTTTAGAGCCTTTTGTTTTTTTTTTGTTTTTTTTTTTTGTAAAACATTTTCATGTACACCGGAGATTCCTGAGGATGACTAATGTCACAAATAGGATTCTTGTAAATCAAAAGTACACTTAAACACGAGGATACACGGTGGATTCGCAGCTTTTTAAGACTTTGGGATACATTCATAATAAGTGAACCCCAAATTAGCAGGGGATGCAAACAAAGAAACATTTTCTCCCCCTGCCTGTTCATTATTTACTTGAAGGTCATTTTCTCATTCATTTGATCCCCTCAATTAATTATCCACAGTTTCCTTCACGTCACTTTTGTCTCTCACCTTTGGCAAAGGAATCAGCCGAGTCTAAATTGCACGAGCAGCAACAGCGCCTGTCTGACGTGGGGGAAGGTAGTTGGTTCAGCTTTGCACGTCATTCCTGATCTCCGTCTAACGGACAGAACCTTCACTCTTTTCTGATGTCAAAGCTTCGGTAGAGCGACAGTGTTCTTTGAGGTCAATTGATACAACTAGTTAAGCAATAAATCTAACAATGTAAACACACCGTTTGAGCAAAAAAGAGACAGGATGATTTTCAGGAGTGTATTTACCGTGATGCTGCTGCAGGAAGCATTACATTAGCCAACTGAAGGTCAGGGGCCTCCTTTTTCTTTTTTTGTGTGTGTGTGTGGTTTTTTTTTTTTGTTTTAGTAGATAGCGGATTCCTTTCAGCAGACAGTTCTGGAGAAGCTTTGTAAAAGAAAACCAGCTCAGAGTTCAGTGACGCCTCAAAGCGAGTGGTGAAGCGGCTAACATGAACGCCCACGTCCAGAAATAACCACCTCGTTATCATACATATCACGCAAGAAGAAAATGGGAAGTTTTGGTCAAGTACATCTAAAATATTAACAAAGAGGTTTGGTTAAAGATCGATGAAAGGAAAAGGAAGTTCATCCGCAGATTTGAAGTTCTGTAAACACTTGAGAAAAACCCCTTTTGATTTAAATGATTTAACTGTACTTTGTGTATTCAATTGTACTTTTGATTTCTCCGATGACCTGCTATTTTCTTGTTTTCTCTTTTGGGGATTTAATTATTCCACTGCTTCAGTTATCTGTCCATTTTATAACAGTTTGTGATCTGAAATAAATAGTTTTCAATTTTTGGATATCATGTTTGTTTATTCTCTCGTACTGTAACCATCTATTCCGAGTTCCTGTGCAGGAAGGTGTTTGTCCTACAACATTCAATTCAATTATAGTTTATTAAGTATGTTGTTTGGCATTATACAGCTGTGCTGGATATTCTGTCTTTAAGTTAATGATCATTATAGAGGCTTAAATATGAATTTTCAACATTCTTGTAACAGTTACTGACCCGGATGTCATTGATATACAATTTTTAGGTTCTGCATTTGGAATTTGAGAAAATATAGGTCAATTAGACTGAAAAAAATGCTTCCCAGGACCCACTTGCCACTCAATACTCATTTCTACAAAATACAATTTCAGAAATAACACCCCGCAAAGGCGACACTTTCACAACACAAATATTTGATTATCCAGCTGATGTGCAGATAGGAATCTTAGATCACATGCAAAACACATAAGACAACTGCCCTGCATTTTGGTTATGAGCCGAAGGGATTTGTGCATCACCGGCACAGATGCGTGCATGCAAATACTGGGGTTCTTTGGAAGTTATTTTAGCACCGCTCAGAAGGTACATAAGACATGACGGTGAATAAGCACTAGTGCAAAATGGAAAAAAGAAGAAAAGGTCAAGTCAGATGCGGCAACAATCAGTTTTGTGAGGTTTTTAAAAGCTTGTGTGTGATTAAAAATTACAATGGAGGAGTAAATGTGCCAGGGATTGAAGAGTAAAACAGGAAATAATAAAAACTAAAATAGCAAAGATTTCCTTTAAGCCTTTGGAGCAGGTAGAGGGCTGAATGAAATAGATATGTATGTAAAAATCTTACCTGGTACTGTGCGAGATTCATTTTTGAACTGCGAATATTCTGAATGGCAAAACAAAACAGCATACAACAAACGTTTGTGCTGTATTAGGGAGAAATCTTGCCCTTGTTCCCATGAAACCGCCAGCATTTCATTTCAAAATCTCATGTCTCATTCACAGACTCTAGATATCGTCTGTGGTCCCATTTCAAAGTAAGTTTCAATTTCAATTTTAACTGATTCGTTTATTATTTCATCAGCTGCAACATTTTTTTATTCATCATTCTCTCCGTTGCATTTTGGAGGGGCATAAATACCGATACATTTTTTTTTTTTTTGGTTTGCTGCAGTTGCAGACGGTTGACCCGTTTTTTTCCCGCCACCTGCGGGTCACCGAGGGAACTGCAGGCAGGTTTTCCCTTGTGTGACGTATGTTCCTGTGACGCGCAGAAATTTTAAACTGTCCTCCTTCTCAGTAATGGCGGCTTCGTTTCGTTCTCTCCCTGCAAGCTGTAATAACAAATGGTACTACACCCGTCAGCAGATCGACAACAGCCCATCTCGGCGAGCTGGACTTGACCCCGATAAGGAGTTGTCCTACAGGCAACAGGCGGCGAACCTGCTCCAGGACATGGGACAGCGGCTCAATGTGTATCTTTTGTCGTGGGACGGCTGGCGTCTCTGCTAGCCCGTGTTAGCCTGCTAGCTACCTAAGTTCAGCACCTTGCGGGACCGGTTCGGCGGAGAGCGTGGCTGCCGTTTGTTGTTGTGCCCCGTTTCTGGTTTCCGCCGCCGGTGTTCGCGCGTCCCGCGTGTTTTACTCGCCGGTTTGTGGCTCCGCGGCGTTGGCGGTAGCTTCTTCGCTTGTGTCTCGAGAGCGGCGTTGTTAGCTGAGCCGGGGCCACGGAGGCCTGCGTGGTCGGCGGGCCTTCGGGACGTTAGCATTAGCCTTGGCTCCAAATTCAATGTCAGACGATTGGAGAAAGTGTGTGCGGCGCCTTGTCCTTTAAAACACGGCGTTTTCATCATTTATTGTGCGCAGGTGTTTGAACGCTTTGTCCCCGGGGTCAGTGATCTGTGTTATTTACAAGGCTACCTCTTCCGGCTAACCTGTTAACCAATAGCTGGAGCTTTAATGTGGTTGTGCCACTCGTGTGAGGGGAGATAACTGCTTTGCCGGTTTATATACAGAAATGCTTTCTGTTTTAAATCAAATATACGATATTTCTCACGTAGACGTCTCATTTTCGCGATCTCGGAGCGCGACATTTTGCGACATTTTCCTCAGCACTGTGCCTCAGCTCCCAGCTTACAATCAACACAGCCATTGTGTACATGCACCGATTCTACATGGTCCAGTCGTTCACCAGATTTCACCGAAATGTGAGTACCCCCCCGCTCCCGGCACATCTCGGCGGGCAGGTCCTGCGTCGAAGTGCAACTTAACGTGACTTTTACGACATCGTCTCGTTGCCAGGTCATCGCTCCTGCTGCGCTCTTCCTTGCCGCAAAGGTTGAGGAGCAACCCCGAAAGCTGGAGCATGTTATCAAGGTGGCCCATGCATGTCTCAATCCACAGGAGCCTTCACCAGACATCCGCAGTGATGTAAGTTTTGAGGTTGCAGTGACGAACCCCACTCCGTTTGTTACCCAGATCCTACATCAGTAGGGTAGCGATTTCGGCTCGAAAACGATGAAGCTGCAATGTGTTATCTAATGATTGCAGTTATTGCTTATTCAGAAGCTGTGAATGCCATTTTACAGCACTTGGACATTAGAGCGTGAGTAATATTTAGGCTTGTAAATTCTTTTTGTTGCTCTCGTTGCCTCGGTCCTTGTAGAACAGATGATTTTGTTGGGTTTTTTTTGTTTGTTTGTTTGTTTTTTCAAAAAAAATAAAAAGGCGGGTTCAGTGTCGGTGCTTTTAAATGTATTTTACCCTGGTATAATGGATTTCTAACTGCTGCTCTTAATGTTTTTTTCACATTTTCATTGAAGCCGGACACGATAATTTGAAGAGGACTTTTGTTTTGAGCGGTTGCGACCTCGGCTGTTGAGGCCGTTTGATTACCTGGGTTGAGAGCAACAGTGGGAATGCAAGACGGCAGCGTATTGACTTACCATGTAGCCCTAATAGTTCCCCTGCTCGTCTTTAAAGCTTTCTCGGTGCTGTGCCACATGTAGCTCTCTAAGACATGCAACACATACGTTAAAATGGCAGCAAATCACCTTTTCAGTTTAACAGCGGGTAGAGGCCTCCCAGTGAGTAATGTGCCTGTCCTCTCAACCTCAGGCTTACCTGCAACAAGCCCAAGACCTGGTCATTCTTGAGAGCATAATACTCCAGACCTTGGGTAAGTTGGGAAGGAAGAACTGGGTCCCCTGATTTCCCTCCCGAAGCTCATGTGACTGTAGAAAGTTGTTCTAATCTGTTTTATTCCCCGCAGAAATCCGACGTGCAGTTAGTAACACTGCAGAGTGACATTCCATGCTTCATATTTGGCACCATCATCTTACCGAAACCTGTCCACTTTTGTGTCTGTGGAGTCTGTACCTTTTTGTGTTCCGTTCGTTTGTCTTCATCTTTTCAATGAGCCATCTGTTTGAGGCCTGCATTTTCATGAATTATAATTTTTAGTTTGTCTGCAACAGCTGGCTTAATCCTTCCCCCGAGTTTTGAAGGATGTCTTTGAAGAAAATTGCATCGGCTTTCACTAAAAATTTCAGGATGTGAACAAGATTACCTGTCATGGAACAACACAAGTCAGGAAAAAGATTAGATAACATTGCCATTTACATTTTTCACAGTCGACTGTCAATGTTTTCACATTTACCAGGAAGATATTGGGAGACCTCATGCAAAGTGACATCTTAACTCTGCAACACTTGGTTTGGACTAACATTTTCAGATTTCCAGGGAACTTTTCTAAATGTTGAATGGGAACGCATCTTTTTGGCTTTGGACCCGTTTGTTTTTGCTACAGCATTTCATTTATTCCTATTTTTTTTCCCTTTTATTACAGCTTTTGAAATTACCATTGACCACCCGCATACTCATGTTGTCAAGTGCACTCAGCTTGTCAGAGGTGAGCATCAGAAGACAGTTTTTCACTTTCATAAGTGAAACTCCCATTTGGATGTTTTGCAGCTATGCGCGTTAAAATGTTTCAGATTTTTAGTGAGTTTCTTTGTGCTATTGTTGTTCCAGCGAGTAAGGATCTGGCCCAGACGTCATACTTCATGGCCACCAACAGGTATATTCACAGTTCACTGTAAAACATGTGTTTTTGACAATGTTCCCAATGTGAACACTAGTTTTTTTTTAATTGTAATGTAGTTAGGTTGTGAGAAATCTTTCAGTATCTTTTTGTGTCTAAAACTCAATATACTCAGTCTTTTGTCTTTTCTCTTTCTGTCTTTTTATGATCTTCTGGGACAAATGCTGCCGCCTAGTCTGCACTTGACAACCTTCTGCCTGCAGTACAGCCCACCTGTTGTGGCGTGCGTGTGCATCCATCTCGCCTGCAAATGGTCCAACTGGGAGATCCCCGTGTCTACTGATGGCAAACACTGGTGGGAGTATGTTGACCCCACGGTCACCCTTGAGCTGCTCGATGGTATGTTTTCTGAGGGCCTTTGTAGTTCCATTAGGGAGAATGGGTGTGAAAAGGACCCACAAGTCACGCACCTGGCACAGAATAAGCTGATACATGGTGCATTCGGGACAGTTAAAACCACCTGTTGACCATGTTTTGACCTATTTCTATTTTAACTTCATTCAGAGCTCACGCACGAGTTCCTGCAGATTCTGGAGAAAACACCGAGCCGGTTGAAACGGATTCGCAACTGGAAGGTGACGCTGTTTTCCATTGTTCCTTTTTGACTGAGAGCAACTAAGTCAGCCTGCCATTGTGTAGATGTTATTCCGTGACTCAGCTAAGAGTACCTGTGTGTTTTCTTGGCCCACCAGGCTGGAGGCCAGACACCAAAGGTCAAGCCAAAGGTCCAGGAGGAGGGTGATCAGAGGGACACCATGATGAGCATGATCTCCATGGCCTCATCGGAGAGCACCGTGGCAGGCCTGATGAGCCTTTCTGCTCCACCTTCCACTTCCTCCTCCTCATCCATGAGTGACAAAGACAGGGGCACGCCTGGCAGCGCTCAGACGTGGAGCGGCAAAAGTCAGGCTGGATCCGAGCAGCAGCAGCAGTCCAACCATGAGGTCCACACTCCGGCCAAGGTGTCACTTAGTGAATACCGGGCCAAGAATGCAGATGTCCTGGCTGCCCAGAAGAGGAAGTTGGAGAACATGGAAGCGAGTGTGAAGAGGGACTACGCGAATGCTGCTCAGGCTCTCATTGGTCAGCAGCAGAGGAAGGAGAAACAGCAGCATCATCACCAGCAGTCCAGCTCTTCCTCCTCCTCTGAAATGACCAACCCGTCACCCATTATTCTGAAAATCCCCCTGGAGAAAGAGAGGCATGACAGGAGCTCTCTGAAAATGCGGTTCCCCATAGCTGGCGGAGGAGGCAGTGGGCACAGTGGCGGCGCCCGCGGACAGGATCAGGATATTAAAGTCAAAATCAGAGTGCCTGAGAAGCAACGGGGGAGCTCAGGAGAGGAGGGTAAGAGCAGGGACAAGCACAGGGAACGGTCTAACCACCACCACCATCACCACCATCACCACCATTCCTCCTCCAGCGGTGCCTCGCTCTCCTCCTCGCACAAACATTCATCTAGTTCTGGCGGGGCGTTGGGGAGCAGCAAGAAAGTCCCCAGCGACTCCTCCCGAACAAGTTCCTCTTCCTCTTCTGCATCACGTAAGAGGACGCACTCCCAAGATCCCACAGCAGGATCTCACCCCGCCTCTAAACTCAGCAAGTCCTCTAGGAATCCCTACCAGCTGCCGCCCTTGTCGTCGTCCTCTGGGCAAACACTGGGGCACGGCCCGGATATTCTCCCTGCGCTGGGGCTTCCCCACCATCAAGGGGGCTACTCACACTCCAAAAGCGACAAGACGGACACGAATGGACACGGTGCATCGGGTGGAGCCCAGTCAAACGAGTACCAAGACACTTTTGAAATGTTAAACTCACTTCTGAGCGCACAGGGGGTCCAGCCATCGCAGCCGTCCATGTTTGACTACAGAACCCAATATGGGGACTTCCGATACGGTGGCGGCTCCAGAGGGAGCAACCCGAGGCCCCCGCCCCTGCCCTCAGAACCACCTCCCCCACTGCCACCATTACCCAAATAAGCTCCTGATCTGGAGATGAAATATGTACATTGTGCTTGACATCACAGTCATCTTGTTACATAAAGTATTGCATAATGATTTTTTTTTTCCTTTTTTAAAGTCGTTCAACATTTATAGACGTCACTGTGACAGCAGAGAAGTGTACCGGTGAGATTATAAATGGGTTTTTAACCTTTTTTTTTTCTTTTTACTGTTCACTGATGGGCAATAATGAGAGGCTTGAAAAGCTTGCAGCATGTCAGGAAAAATACTTACAGGAAAGTGTAAAAACATTTTTTTGGCTGTTCTGCGTAACTCAAATGTGATAATGGGACCTGATTTTTTTTTTTTTTTTTAAACCATGAGTTCTGGAGGAAGTCATTGTCTTGAAACCATGAGGAATCTAAAGATTTCCATTACTCACAAGTCAGGTTCACATACAGATTGTCTTTTTTATAATGTTTTTATAGTATGTTATTTATTTGAATGCTTTTAAGAAAGTAGCCCCCATTTGACCTTTTTTAAAAGTTTTCTCTTTTTTTCTGGGCCAGAGGGATATTTCTTCATAAAGACTATACAGGTTAGTTTGTGAGTCCGTCTCCAAAGCTAACCTTAAAAAAAATAGGTGTTTTTGCCATCCCTGGTGGTGCCCTTTTTTTCTCCCTTGCATTATTTTGTAAACTTATACAAAGATTGTAAAATGTTTAAAACAAACAAATATTTTTTACATTTTGTTATAAAAAAGTGAAAAGTAAAAACATGTAAATTAATGGAGCTTGTACTTTTTTTGTTTTTAGATTTTGAGTGTTGCAGTCATTGTTTTAAATGGTTGTAAAATAAGTCACTTCGCTAATAATTACACTAATGGGCAATGTCGATACCAAGGTTATACATCTTTTGGATCATGTGGCTCAAATGATTCGAGGATGTCTTCCTGTTTTGGTCACAATGAAGGAATTGCCATCACAAAAGCCCTCTAGGAATAAATGTCAGTTCTTTGGTGTTATGTAACTGTCATTTGTGCATCATTTTTTTCCCAAGGGGGTTTGTTCTTTCTGGGTGATCACAGCTACATGCAAAGATAGAACTGGGTAAAAATACATAAATACAGATAATTTCCAGTAGTGTTGGAGTGAGCCGTGCCGAACGTCACCCTGAAACTATGCCAGAACGATGAGCCCCACCCCGTATGGGAAAGTTTGCTGGTGCTAACTTCTTGTTGGCCATATCAAGCTCAGAATACAAAGTATTCCTAATACACATTATCAAAGACCAATCATAGCTCATCTGTCTGTTTTTATGGTTGTCTTTCATATATGTGTTTCTGTTTTGGGCGTGTTTTTAAAAGTGTAAATCTTAATGTACACCTGTGAGTTCATGCTGGTCTGATTTTAAAAAAAAACAAAAAACAAAAAAAAACAAACATTAACGTTTTGCTCCATATGCATTGTACCTTCAACACTTGATGCGTTTACAATTTCAGATTGTTTATAATCCATTCACAAGCCATGATTTATTAAAAATGCATGTGCTCTTAAGTTGTGCAAAACATAAACAGCAAGCAGGTTATTGACATACCTCCGCTACATGAAATAGTATACTGTATAATTTGAGTTCTTTTTTAAAAAATTTGAGTGTGAGGAAAACTGGAAGATTCGTGGGGAAGAGATTGGTTATCATCTGTACATTTGATTCATATTAAGCTTTATATGGTTTTGACTGTACAGTATTACTGCTCGTAACCTGCTTTTTAAAATCGGTTTGTAATAAACTTTTGTTTTAGGCAGTTCACAGTAATGCAGTAAAACACATCAGCCATACAACGAAGTGATTTTGTTCCCTTAATAATATGGAGGATTTGCTGAAAGAGTACAACTCTTTGCTCAGGCAGCCAAGGTTTTAGAGTCATTAAACTCAAATGTAACATAAGAGTAATGCACTGAATATTTATATCAGTGGGTTCTGCCTACAATGCAACTGACAAAGGTGTTACGTATACAATGGTTAGACTACTAGAAATAGATGTCAGTTGCAGCATTGCCATTTTAAAAACGTGTGAATTGGACAAATCTTCCAATTTCAGTGTAAACTTGATGCTGTGACAAAGTCATACTAAAGATAAAAGATTTCACAAGAAACATATATATATATGAGAGCAATGGAAGACACTCATGCAACCTAACAATGCAAAATCACAGTTACAAAAAGTCATGTTTTTTTTTCACATCTTGGTGTTTTTAGTAACACTCAGGTCGGGAAATTGAACGTTTTGGAATTGTTTTGCTTTCAGTTAAACTGTTATATGTGAACACTGTTCTTTTTGATATAATGTGTTTGCTTTATTCCAATTAAAACCAATAAATACTATAACAAAGCGCTCGCCTCACCATAAATGTCTCAAACTTTTTGTCACTACTGCATTATTGTGGGTGTGAGAAATCTCCTCGGTTTGGCGTCCGCTTGATTGGCAAGCGGTGTAGCCAATGAAGTAATCTGAAGTGCTTACTTTTTGGGCCAATCAGCGGTCTGTGGGAGGGCTCAGTTCGACAGAGCTGTGACTGTGGCAGTTATCTGGGAATGCAGGAAAATCGACGCAGTGTGCTCCGGGAGTCCGGTTCGCTCGTACGGCACGAAGGGGTAAGCGGTCATTTTCAGAAAATAAAGTTACATTTTCACACTTTGACTTGGGGGCATTTCGATGCTGGCGATAAGGGCAATTTTTCGCTGTCGCCGACGGGTTAAACGCCCTTCCTGCCCGCGGTGTGTTGTTATTAGTCGTTAGCTACGATTAGCAGCTCCTAAACAAAGATGGCGACCTCGGAATCGAAAGATTGGGTGAGAGTGACGCAGCGAGCAGAGGCGGGCTGAAGCGCCGTGTGGCGGCTGCTTGGAGTTTGCCGGCGTTACACCCGGGACAACGACAATGTAACGTTACCACATTGCAGTTTATGTTGGCCGATATAAAGCGCCGTTAATTCGCAAAGACGGCCATGCGTGTTTTGATCATTTCGACCGCTTTTATGCTGATAATATTCCTTAAAAGTTGTGGTTGCGAGGCGAATTAGACGAGCCACCTGTCCTGCTACCGCATGCTGCGTGCTTTTAAGGTTCCTTTTTAAAAAAAAAATCATATTGCACTAACTGTAAACACCATGATTGTTTATTAACTTAATGGCTGCGTTTGCATTATGGTACATTTGTGGTTGAAGTGGCCAAAACAGCCAAGAGCGTCTTAGCATCGTGGGCAAGTGTATCCTGTGAAATTCCGCGGGGTAATGCACGAGAAGTTCAGTAACATTTTATTTGCATGGTGTAACGAAAACATGTTTTTTTTGGGGAGGGGGATTAACCGCTTTATCGATAAAAGGACAGTGAATTATTAAATCTGCACATATCTCCCCAAAGCCCAGTGTGATGCTTTTAAGTGTTTTATCCAACCAGCTTTATCAATGCTAAGAATATTCCCGTTTATGTAAACGATACAAGTTTTAAGCAGATAACCTTAATGTTTGGTATTTTTTTTTTCAAAATTTTGAAAGGCACGGTAAAGCAGCCAATTCTCTAGAACCAAAAATTGCTTTGTCTTTTTTTTTGTGGTCGAAGAATGAGTAAAAATTGCTTTTGGCTCGATTTTATTTTTGCAGACTTGAAGAAATGAACAGGATACGAATCCACGTTCTGCCATCCAGTCGGAACCGGGTGACCCAGACACCCCGTCCCCAGGAGCCTCAGGCCTGCGCCTTCACACAGCGACCGTGCTCCCAGCCTCGCCTGGAGGGCCTGGAGTTCTGCATCAAGCATATTCTGGAAGACAAGAACGCCCCGTACAAGCAGTGCAGCTATGTCTCCGTCAAGAACGGCAAGCGCTGCCCCAATGCCGCACCAAAGGTCGAGAGGAAAGATGGGTGAGTGCACACCGGAAAGTCAGAATTCGGGCTGCTTTAAACAATGGTTAGAAGCATTTTGTTTACTCCCAAGTTCAACCTGTGAAGGAACGGGAAACAAAAACTCCAAACACCTAATAACAAATCCAAGCCGCTCTCTGATTTGGATCTATCCTATATGTCTTCCCTTTAGCGTGACGTTCTGTGCAGAGCATGCTCGCAGGACTGCCATGGCCCTCCGAGCTCAGATGAGAAAGACTTCATCCGGTCCGTCCCCAGAGACGCTGTTGTCTCAGCTTAGTGGGTACAGCCGTGCAGAGTCGCGCAGCCTTGAGGGAGGCCGCTCTGAGACGAGTCGAATCGTAGGTAAATGAAGTGAAATGAGTTGTCAGCTACAGACACACCAGTGGCGGCAATCGTGTGCATCGACCTATTTTCTACCTTGCCACATCCCATTTATCTTGCATTTTGTTTTAACGTTCATATGGACATGACTTTAATGTTTACCTGCACTTTCCCTAAACAGACGAGGACAGTCTGAGTGAGGAGGAGCAGGGTCCGTTGGTATTGGACCAGACTTGGAGAGGAGACCCCGACAGTGAGGCTGACAGCATCGACAGCGATCACGAGGACCCTCTGAAGTAAGCCGAATCATCTGTGTGTCTGTCGTTATTTCAGCGAATGAAATCTGAGACAGTCTGTATAGCTGCGTAGTCCAATTTCCTTCTGAGTTATGCTCAGACTTTGTGTTCAGCAAAAAATGTTTTCCTGTTTCACAAATTCCAAACAAACAAATTCCACACAGATTTCCAACATGTAGCGAGCTCTCCAATGACTTTTGTGGATGTTCTTGATCCGCACTGCTGTCCCACAATGAAACGGCAGCATATTTATAGGATATCTAGGAAATTGAAGTATAGAAGCTTATAGTCGGTGTTTGTCTTTGTTCACACAGACATGCAGGAGTGTACACAGCAGAGGAGGTGGCGCTCATCACCCGGGAGAAACTCATCAGACTGCAGTCCCTCTACATCGACCAGTTCAAACGCCTGCAGCATTTGCTTAAGGAGAAAAAGCGACGATATCTCCACAACCGCAAAGTGGAGCACGAAACTCTTGGTAAATGCACAAATGGACAAACTCGCCTGTTCTTGCTGGGGAATCGGCACCACGACCTCTCGTGGCCACGAGGTGTCACAGGCTTGACTGTTTGTTTCTGTCTATGACAGGAAGCAGTCTGCTGACGGGGCCTGAAGGACTGTCCATGAAGGAGAGGGAGAACTTGAAAAAGCTCAAAGCTCTGCGTCGATACCGTCGTCGGTATGGCGTTGAGGCCCTGCTGCACCGGCAGCTGAGGGAGCGGAGGCAGGCTGTGACAGAGGGACCTCCTCAGGTGAGGGCTCATCACAGATGGGGTTGAATGCCTAGAAAATTGAGGGCATGTTAAAATAGTTTCACTTCCCCCTCAGCTCTATCTAGCTTTCAGATGCTTGCAGGTGTGTATGTGCAGGTTTCAGGGTATCAACATCTTTTTGCTAGTGCCAAAGCTCAATGCTGCAGAATGTTTATCTGGAGGCCATGAGCACTGTATTCTTTTGAAACAGTGGGCCTCATAGAAGAACTACTCATTCCAACAGATTTGGCATGTACAAGTTTTAGAAAGTACGTCATTTGCATCTTCATTCATATAATGATAGTAGGCCATAAACGTCTTTATATGTCAGCCCACAGTGACACTGGTGTCACCACCCTTTTAAATGTTGCGGAAAAATCCTTAAACCGCTTTACACTTGAATCACGAATAAAGCTCATGAAGATCCAGAGTGGAACTTGCTGATCATCCTGTTTTGGTCATGTGACAATGTGAGTTTTGCTACCCAGGTCCAACATTATTTCTGAAATGACATTGTACCAGGTCACCAGATGTGCAGGAAGGGACCATTTTCTAAGGGCTTGTTTTTTGTCACTAAATGTAGGTTTCAACCCATTCAACAATTCTATTGCTTTTAAGAGCAAGTCCTACTTAACATTTAACCCTCTGACCTAATTTCTTGAACAAATTGATATAAAACATGTTAGGAAAGTATTGTGACATGTCACATTGTCCTTTTTACCTCAAAATAGTCACACAAAATTCACCATGATGCATTTGTCACAATAACAAAAATGGTAATGAGCTGCTCAGTTGTCTTTTGTTCATACCACAATTTTCAGTGTCCGTCTGGGTTGTTCAGACTCGGTGGACACCTCAAAATAATGGCTTTTTGGGGGGAAACACCAGTAACACAAAAGAAACAATTTACATTTTACAAGACAGCTGATCACACATCTAATGACCTCGAAATGAAGGAATTGTTTCTGGAAATCTGTTTTTGTATGTTTTTACATATTACGTGCATTAACTGAAGATACATTTTGGGAGAATTTATCAAAAGGGGCCTTTGTTGGAACCCAGAATGAGAGTGAGGCCTTTGAGTCATTCTATTTATTTACAGTATAAGTCTTGTCTACTTCCGCTTATCCGGGTCCGGGCCGCGGGGGCAGCAGTGGTCCGTCACACTGGTCCTTTGATGTTTTGCTTCCCATATGCATCTTTATGGACCCTTCTTTGTCTGACCCTTCACCCAAGACCAATTTGCCAAGGGAGACCCTGCCAGAGGCTGCTGCCCCTGGTAGACAACATAGCTCCAAGGATCATTAGGACACTTAAACCCCTCCACCATGATAAGGTGATGGTCCACGGAGGGGTTATTTATAAGTCACTTACTCATATTTACAACGAAACCACCGTATTTCCCGATCCTGCTGCTAGAGTGGGAAAATCTGTGCTTTTCCACTGGGCATGGATGAGCCGTGTTTTTGACTTGACTCCATATCACACTGGCAGCGGTTTAGGAGCTGAGCATATTGTCTGTGCGATTCCATTGACTTACTGATTTGGTAATTCTCCCTTGTTTTTGTGCTTCTACAGCGGATTACTGTTTTGGTTTCCTAGCGTTTTAGATTTGTAAGCTGAACCGCTCATCATCTGTGGTGCAAATCCTCTGAGTGGTTAACTATGGCCAACCGCCACAGTTTATATTATTTTATTGATGCAGTATGATTTTGAAAATCGGCTGGATCGACTCTGCCATTCCCGCGTTGGCTTTATCATGCGTGATGTGCTCTACGCCGTTCTACTATGCTTGCGTCAATTCTGAGACGCACTGTGGCACTTCTGGTGGAAACATTAGCTGCAGCGGCCATGGCACAGCTGTAACACACTGCAGTTGTTGACGGTGGAAACCACGGCCAGGTTATTCACCCTTGTTGTTCCCAGCATCTGCTTGGGACCGGGCCATTATTTGTTTCAACCATCCCCTGGCCATTACTAAAGAGATTTTATTGAATCATGGTCTCTATTTGTGGAAGAACACTATGTTCATCCTCGTTGTAGTTTGAATGAGGCATGCATTTTGTAGTCTGATATATCGCCTTTAAAAAAACAACAACTGACAACTGACAGCTTGTAATATCCTAAACAGGAACCAAAACATCAGGGTTGTTTAAAAAAAAAAAGTGACCTTTTTTTGTTTCATTCGAAAAAGAGGAAGACTGTATGGAAATGTGGTAAAGCGCTCTTACATGCTTATGTTGTCACATGCAAAGCTTCGGTGTAGAGGGAAGAACACGCACTTTTGGTTTGGGGATTGTCTCAGCATTTTTTGAGTGTAGCAGAGTGGAATTGTGTTTTGAAAACTCGCATGAAGAACATGAGGCAGACGCTCAAAAGAAACCGGAGAAATGTCCGTTTATTTTCATGGGCCCTTTCCTCAGTTATGTGGCATTCTGTAATTATTTTCTTTTGCAATGATTTTATATATACATAAACTACTGTTAATGTTGGTAATTTTCCTAAAGCTTTAGTGCCTAATCTAACATCTTCTTCCTTTTTTGTAGACGTACACAAGAACGGTGCACGAGAAATGCATCTTCTTTGTGGAGGGAACTCGATGTACCAATCCCTGCCTACCCATGACCAGACACTGTGTGTCACGTATCCTTAATGTTGTTTCCATTAGGGGTTTCAATAAATCAATCAATAAACTTGCAATAGTAAAGTGTTTTTCCATACAAGAAGCCACAGATGGGTTTTCATGTATTGGTGGGAGGAAGATATTGACATGTCGACCGCTGCTTTAACCAGCATGTTGGCCCGCTGTTGGTTTATAATCCAAGTTTAGCCTTAAATTCCAAACTTTACTGCACTGGTGCTCCCTCTTCAAAGTCAACTACTTGGTGTCTCTTTTTAGCCACATTCACTTTGGCCCCGATCAAGACCAGCAGCTTGCAGTAGCTGCTGGTTTCAAAGGGTGCCTACATAAACTCCTTCCTGTGGTCTGTTGGTTCTTCCCAGAGTTACAAAGGGGCTAACCAGTTCAGTTGGAAGGAACAAAAACCCTTCCATACCTCCTTTATTTCACCCCCCCCCACCCCCAATTCTACATCATTTAATCTCCCGTGACTGCTACTGTATTTTTTTGTTTTGATTGCTTTATGTTGGTGAAAGGTTCTTTGCCGCCGTCTTGGCCAGGGCTTCCTTGTAAACAGATCTTATCATTTCAACAGAACTCATCTGAAAAAGTTTTTTAATAAGAAAAATCTACATTGTAGGTTTCTCTGTTGGTTAAGAAGGACAAAATGATTTTATTGCAGGTACTGAGCATTCTGATCCTGTATGTGCCTGACTTTGTCCAGGCACCAGTGCTTCATTGTGTACAAGCTGTACAAATTCATGAAAAGCACGTATGCTCAGGCAACAATCACTGACACTCTACAAAACCATCCGGGCGTGTCAATAATGCAGCTGAGCCTGTTGCAACTTCACAACAAGATGCTTTATGTCAAGGATTACTGATACCGAGCTTGTTTTTGCATTTTGTGTTTCCAATGGACAAAATCGGTTTGGTCCGTTTTAGTGTGTCAAGAGCAGCTCTCCGCTCATTGGTCCTTGACGGCCAGATTCTCAGACATCTTCCAGGACAGCAATCAGGTGCTCTTCAAAATGTGTCCCGGCCTCAAAGATGTGCCATGTGACCGCATGGTGCACATGGGTCAGTCTGAGGATCCTCGCTGCCCGCTTCACCTCACCCTCCCTCCCCCCATGTACCAGCCAGAGCAGGAGCCCCCACCACAGGAGCAGCTCACCCCGACCAACAAAGACATGTACCTGAGCGCGGCCGAGCTTCAGCCCACAGAGAGCCTTCCTCTGGAGTTCAGTGACGTATGTAGAAAAAAAGCAACAACACTCCTTTCTTGTGATCTCACCTCACGTTGAGTTCATGCTACACAAACTAAAGCTCTGATTGTGCGCCCACCGACCGCTCTTGGACATTGTTGACGAAAACCCGGATCAGAGGCAGATGGGCTTGATCGTTGGGAAGTGGGAGACACGATAGATATCTGAACCTGTCAGCAAAATCCACCTCGTGTAGTGTGAAGAGTGAGACACGCTACACTGGGGGAGGGATCATAACATCTGCAGCGTGAAAACATCAGTGCTGTATTGTGTTATTGCTCGCGTTAAGTTTTCGCGTGCTTTCCGCCCCACCCTCCTTTTTGATGACAAATTGTAGTTTGGAGACCAGAAGGACTCATGGGTGATTCCACCTGGTGAAAGATTTTATCATGTGTGACCTCCGGTTGATGATCGGTGTGCAGACCATGACGGCTCGATTATTTTTAATGATGTCATATGTGAACTTGGCATTAACATGTCATGTTTTCAGTGGCCAGTTACACTTGATTTTCTTTTTAAAACATGGGCCCAGAATAGGAAATGTTTTGTGATTGAATTATCTACAAATACCCCTGTTATACAGGACCTGGATGTGGAAGGAGATGGCATGCAGGGTCCTCCATCCCCCTTACAGTTTGACACAGCCCTGGCCCTGGAGGACCAGACCATAAGAGCCATTGCTGAGGCCCCGATGGACATTTTGACTGGAGAAGATCCAGACCAGGTCGACCTGGAGGCCTCGGGACAGGACCTCTCTGAAAGAGACATGGCTGCCATCATGCATGACCAGGTTAACTTTTAATCTGGGGCAATATTTGAATGTATTGGATCTTCCTGTAGGCTGGTGGGGTGCAATTACATCGACCACCAGGCATGTTTACTGTAAGATCAGACTTTGTAGACAAATCTAAAATGTCTAGGCGGTTTTAGTGCTGTATAAGAAAAAGATGTCACGGCACATCTGCGCTGCTCATATTTTGAAAATGTGGCAGAACAATGAAGAAGCATTCCACAGAATGCCAGCTCTTTTTTATGCATGGACATGTCTCAGCGGTGGAGGAGTGTGCAGTCCTGCCAGTTCTGCACCGGGAAAATGCTTTTCAGCGAGGTGACCCGTTCGCTCGGGTTCATTCCAACCAAGCAACGCCTCCAGTTTGAGTCCAGCCAGGGACTTTGCCGTGCAGCGTTCACCATCTCCTCGTTTCCTGTCATCCATCTACTCTCGGCTATATGCTTGTAAAGAGAGGTGCGCCACGTCCATCCGAAGGCTGTGCATCAGAGCTGATGTTGGCCAATTTTAATGAATCGTAATGGCTGAGCACAGGCGATTTCTGCACGGGATGCAACTTCGGCCAGCTCGCATTGCATCATTTCCTCGCAAAGAGCGAAAGTTAGCCCGTCATTGTGGAAAAAATCGCATTGCAGTAATGGGGTGACAGTGACTGAAGGCCTGGTGGGGAATTGCAGGTTAGTTAAATTGCAACCAAATCTCTCTTCTCATTGGCAAAATGTGCAAATGTCACATTTCGTAGTCCTCCACTGGTGGGTGTGACTCACTGTGACGTGAGGCTGCCGTTTCTGATTATCGGTGTTCGCTGCGGGACTCCATAAGACGTAGTCTTTTTTTTTTTTTTTTTTTGCAAAAACAAGCCGCTTAAGTCAGTAAAGGAAGCAATAATTTATGAGTCGGCGCATTCCAGCGCTGTAAACAACATGAAGGAATTCCAGCGATGACAGAAATGCAAACGATTATTTGAAAATTACAGCTTGAAAGGAGGACATCTTTTTTTCCGACTGACGCCTGTGCCCCCACCTTCTGTTGATCCTTCTAGGTGGTGTCCGAGGTTGTAGGAGGCGAAGACGACGCCACTGACAATTCACTCCCAGACGCCGCCACAGCCGATGCTCCCAGATGAACAAAACTCTTTTCTCGGCGCGATCGTCTCAAGTTTCATTTCCACAAAGACTGAAAGTTGAGCTCACCGACGAGCCTGAACCCTGCCAGACTGTTTGCTGTTAGCGTTAGACCACATTCACTCGTCATGTAGCTGTATTTATATTGTTCTGTCCGGCTTAAATTGCCTTAATTTGTGCCTGATTGGTCGGGTGGTAATTCTGTTTTTGCATCAGTTGAATAATAAAGTGCACTAATCTCTCATCCACAATAAAATGCATTTGTTTGAACACCGTTAAGATCCCCTCCGGATATTGTGAGAGATTTAAGAAAAAAAAAAGCCTCAGCTTGGAGTTAAGTGTCAGATATGGTTCTTTTCTTTAAAAACAAAAGTTGAGTTACCTCATTAAAATCATTGAAACCACATGTCGTCCTCATCCATTTGCTAAAAAAGCCACCATCATACAAATGTTATTTCACAGCTGCTGGCCCCCAGATGTCTCCTACTTCATGGAAATGTCCATTAAAATCAACTTCTGCTTTGTTTATATACCACCATCAACTGCGTCCTGCTAAATCAACAATCGCCTCACTTATGGCCTCCGGTTGAATCGTGACTTTCATGTGAGCAAATGGTTGTGCGCTTCCCACAGACTTATTTTTTAAAGACAGAAAACATTAATTCCTTTCCAATTACATGCACCAGTATGAATTAGGAGGCGCCAGCCAGTGGACCTATGCGAGAAGTCCATTAACTGCTGGTGCATTTAAAGTTTCCACATCACAGTTTCACGCCACCTGGATCCTGATTGGCTCCGAACTGGCTGTGACGTCACAAACGTTCACAATGGAGGAACATGAGGAACTAACGGCTTCTCGAAGCTGTTAAAACATTCTTCCGAATTAACAAAACGTTTCTGCCAAAGCGTCGCGAATGTGAAGTGAAGCCACCTCCGGCATCTCTCCCCCCACGCGTACGCGCTCAAGTTATGTTTGGCAGCGGAGGACGGCCTCCCAAAAAAAAAAAAAATGGGGCGGGTAATGAAATTTCATGCAATGACATCACTTTTCCTGAACCCAAACAGAGCGCAGGCAGCGGAGGCAGAGCAGCGGCTTACAGCAGCGGCGGCGGCAGCAGCAGCAGCAGCAGCAGGCGGCGGCGGAGGAGGAGGACGCCGCCGTGGAGGAACCGGCACCCGCGACCAACGTCCCCGCCGAGGAGAGAAGATGAGGCGGCAGCGTCGAGCGACTCCGACCGAACGAGGTGAGTGAAAACACGAAAGTTGGGTGGGAGGGAGAAGGAAGGAGAGGGGGAAAGAGAGAGAGAGAGAGAAAAAAATCGCCGTTCCACGCGCCGGCCGCGCCACCATGGAGGAGAGCCGCGCGAATGCCGACACAGCGGCGGGCGGGAGCGTTCGCCTGCTTCGGTGGCAGCGCGGAACGTGAACGTCTCACGGCTGGACGCGAGACGTGGACGTGTCGCTGTAGTTTTAGCGAGTCTCGCGTTCCCACTCGTTGCAAGGGCGTTGCGAGTGTTGGAGGGGGGACCCGTGTCGGCGGCGCAGGGTGGTTCTTTTTTTTTTTTTTTGCTGCTGCTTGAAAGGGCCCCTCCTTTTTAGATTAAAAATGTCCAAATTTGTTGATGTTATTTGTATGTGGAACTGCGTCAAACGGTAGCCGAGCTGGCAGCGGTGTCGTGGGTTGAAATGTGGAAAGTGTCAGCCGAGTCCTGCGCGTGTGGATCGGTCCCCCTTCTCCCATGGCCGCAGCTCCCCTGCGCCCCCCCTCAAACGCAGCCTGGAGACACTGGTTCTCCACCAGCATCATCACCCTCATCGTCATCATCATCCTCCTCCTCATTACAGTCCGAACAGCGGGGTGGGGGGGGCTTTTAATGCTGAGGACGTTTATGAGGAGGAATAAACAAACAAACAAACAAACAAAAATCACGGCATCACGTTCATTTCGGGGCGCGTGATTGGTCTGCAGGATGTGACTTTTATTTTCCATCCAGCTGATTTAAAGGCCCGCGCTGCTCCCAGCTTGTGTTTACTGCTCCCTCAGCTGCATATTTAAGCGTCACCCTGCAGGATGATCATAAAAAAAAAAAAGCCTTTAAAAATGACACACCAAAAACTTGCCCCAATATGACGTCCACAAATACTGATGGTGGACTTTTCACTGAAGTAGGAGGCATCCGGTGCCCAACTTTGATTTTTGCAAATTGATAATTGAAGTTAAGTATTTTATGAAGATATGCCTGCAGGAAGAGTCAAAGTGTTAATTTTTGTAGGTGCGTGTTTGCAATCTTAACACCTGCAGTCAGAAAAGGGTTTTACTTTGCAATAGAGCGCTATCGGTAAATGTTGGTCTTTGAAAATGCCAGTAAATCACGAAAGGCCTTTTTTTATTTTTATTTATTTATATATATTTTTTTAGTCTGACCAAACCTAAAGATATTCAGTTTGATGTTATAAAAGCAGTAAAACCTCAAGACCGAGCTGCTGCGCTCGGTTCATGTTTTGCCAGAAAAAGTACCAGAATGGCTGAAAATGTTGTGGTGGGTGGTGTGTGATGCTGGAGCTGCCAAAGAATGCCACTTTTCCAGGGCATTTTGCAAAGTGTTGCATTTTTTTGTCAGTTTACAAGCGGCGAACAAAGCAGTGACCCAGCGCTTTCTCGCGTGGTTGCGATTGCCACCCTCTGGTCTAAGTTTGAAGTGTGATCACAAAGACGTACCTGTCCTGAAAACGGGACACGCAGGTTTTTTTTTTCCCTTCAGCGCTTAAAGGATTACACCGAATAGATCAGTGTGCACGAAAGACGCTGCACAAATAAAAAGTTTTGATTGATCGAAATCGTGCAAATTAGCATAATAGAGGCTTGGATAGGTGCCCGCGTTGGCTGGTGCTGGACCTGTCTGGAGCAGCGTTGGCAGCGAATGCAGGTTATTGGCTCGACAAGGCCTCCCTTCATTGGGAAGTGATGACCCTCCGCATTTCCTGAATGTCTCTCCAGTCATGAGGAGTGCGTCTTGTTTGTTTCCACATTGCGGAGGACTTTTTTTTTTATTGGCAGTAGAACAGTAATGCTGATAAGTTTGAGGAGGTTAAAAAGGATTTTCTTTTTCTTTTCCTTTTTTTTTTTTGAAAAACACCTCCCATGTTTCTACGCAGCTCTCAGCATCCTCTTGTCGAGGAGGGGATGAGGGGTAGTCCAAACTTAATGATCTGTGCCTGTTGATCCCAGGCCAGAATGTACGCTCATGCTGTTGTCTCATCATCTGAACAAAGACCAAGTTTGAGGTCAGAAGAAACGGGGATGAAAGAATTGTTTCAACCCTTTTTTTGAGCTTCGGGCTCACAGGCATGGCCAGAATTCAGGCGGTGACCTATTCGAGCTTCGCCGAAGATCTGCTGTGAAACGCTCGATGAACGTTTTTAGTGTTTGCAGACTGCATTTCTCCTCTAAATTTACCTTGAAAAGAAACTTGCCTCTTCCCAAATTGCCCGTTGATCTAATGCTGCGGGTTTCTTTTGCAGACAAATGCCGCGAATCGTGCAGGACAAATAAATGGCGGCGAGCTCACGATTCGGACCGAAAAAAATGTATTTTTAGCGCACCGAAGAACGAGATGAGAAATGCAGATGAGGAGAGTCGGAAAAGATTTGAACTTAGATTTCAGCGCGAGGGCGAAACGCAGCCTGTTTTCACCTTGCTGATGGTGGGGATTTTTCAGCAGATGCATGTAAGTCGAAGGTTTCGAACATGAGCCCAGCAGGCGGCGAGGATTTCAGCATAAATGTGACACATTGGAAGAATATTTGGCCAAGGCTGTTGCCGTGAACATTTCATCATGAGGAATGACCTCAGAGTTTCTCTGCGGATAAATGTGGTTCCACTCCACGTTCCCTCGATTACATTTATGGTTCTGCGTTCTGAAGTTTTTGGTTTTTTTTTTTTTTTTTTTTTTGAAAGGCCTGTCCCAGTGCAACTCTTGAGACTGCATATCCAAGCCGTGCCACATTACATCATGAAAAGCCGAGCCAGTGACTTTATTCAAGTGTAATGGGCAGTATAAGTGCTGGCTGGCTCTGTTCGCCCCTAATTGTTCGCAGATGTTCTGCACGCCTTTGTGTCCCACATCTTGTTGCTCCTACAGACGCCACATACGGCGCTCAGACTTTATTATGGAGAGGAAACATGGCGTGGAGTAAGTGTTTAATTTGCCTGTTGGCTCCATTATTTAATTGTTTATTAGGCACCACAATCCACCGCAAGACGCAGCAGCGCTGGGCAGATTAGTCGAATAATCGACGGTAAACCAAGTGCAGGCATTTTTGACTTTAGAAGTTGGATGAAGAGTTTACAGCGGCGCTGGCTGCTCCTCGGGCTCGCGCGCCCAGCTGAAGCGACTTCCCTGGTTCTATCGCGGGGGGCAGCGCAAACACGACATAAACACAACACCGACGCAGCAAACACTTCCCCCCTATTTGATCTGTTTTTGCTCTCTATTGGCTCCTGGTGAAAGTGGCGCATTCAACTAGCTTGTCGCTAATTCAGCTCATGGTTGCATTTTGAGGGCTTCCTCAAATGCAACCTTTTTTTCCTGAAAAGGGAGGATGGATCCTTCAAGTTTATATATATATATATATATATATACTTTTTTTTTTCAGCTGAGAAACTAACCATTTATATTCCCACCATGTGGTCAGTTTATCCAAATAAGTGCTGTTTGTATGTCTGACTCATTTTTGTTGAGACCAGCGAGGCAGGCCTCTAGTGTCCGTCGACATCCCAGTGAGGGGAAAACATGACCGCTGCAAAGCATCAGTAATTCCTTTTGCAAAGATAAAGATGATAAAGCCATAGGCTGAATATAAAGCGAAGCCCCACGTTTTTACTGCGCCTGCCTCCGGGGCCCCATATGTACGCCACATGATTTCAGTAGATATAAAAGCATCCAAAAAGATTGGTCTATTCCATTTAAATTTATTGTAAACTGAGCAAGTTTGGATTTTTTGATGTAGCTGCATTGCAGGCTGAATAACATTTGCTGCATGTCTTTACTGGTCTGGGTCGTCGCTGGTGACGCAGATAGGAAATCCTCTGCAGGCCAGATCGACTCCTCTCTTAATGCGGCGCCCCCTGAAATGAGACTGTGTGTGTGTGTGTGTGTGTGTGTGTGCGTGTGCGTGTGTGTGTGAGACTTTTCTGAGCATTTCCTCTAAAAGACAGATGCCTGATGTGGCGGAAAGCTACAACAGCAGACCTGCGTGGGTCAACCAAAACAGCAAAGTTGAGTCATCATAAAGCTCCACAAGGCCGAGTTGAGCTGAGTCACTGGTAATTCTCTGCAGGTTCATCATCACCAGCGATGGCCGACACGCTTTTTCTTTGTTTTATGTCTTTGCGTGCTGGAGTGTTGGGCGGACGGGAAAAAAAAGCCTTTGAAAGGCGTCTGGCTGAGCCTCTGGAAAAACTGTAATGAGCATTTGCATTATTCTGATTCATTAATGAAAAATCAGTGAATTAATGATGATTCACTTTTTGTGTGTTTTTTTTCTTTCCTCTGTTAGAATTCAGTGAGATAAAAAAAAATGTTAAGCACAGTTTTCCATAGTCCTGATATGTCTTGTTGTGTCAGGAATATTCTGTCAACAAAGACTAGAATGATGGACAACATTTAGCATTTTTTTTAAAGATATTTGCTAGAACGGGCTTATTATTTCTTTGTTGATCATAAAAAAAAGAAAAAAGAAAAAACCAATGAAGCGGCTTAATGTATTTGTCGGGACACTTGATTTAAACATCCTGAGGAAATGTTTCTGGGCCTCAGACACTCAAGGTCAGAGTGTCTTTGAAAACTCATTTCGTCAGGTCGTAGCTCAGCGCCGTCACAGAGGGGGAAAGAGCGGCGGGACAATAATTTAGTCGGTTTGAAGTCCGGTCGGGGTGCGCAGACGGGTCAGAGCCTCCTGCAGCCGGCCTATCTCTGCGGCGTCGGCCCTCCCTCCGCAGACACGGCCACGCTTTGAAGATAGGCTCCTTATCAGCTATCAGTTCGCACCTTTATCACCCGGCGGTGTGATGCACGCAGGTACTGTAGTTACCATGGTTATACTCCAAAGGCGCCTCTGCAGCCCGCATTAGCATCTCAAAAAAAATTTTTTCATCAGGTTACCCCACCGAGTTGGCACAATATGACAGGGCTCACAGCAGGAGGGAAAGACCCACTGCGGGCAACATCATCGCCGTCATCGTCCTCGCGACTGTTTACATGCACACAATGCAGATTCTTGGATGAAAGGAATTATCTTTTGTCTGCATTGTTTCCCCCCGCAGCTCTTTGTTTTCTGCCGCCTGAGCCGCCCCGACTCAAGGTTTGCTGTGATTATACCTTTGCTCGCAATATCAGCCCAGGAAGAGCAACATGAAACCTCGGCCCTTTTGTTTTCCTCCTTCTTCCTCTTCTTCTTTTATTTTTTTTGCATAAGCTGTATGGGTGCCTGCCATGTCAGAGATGTCCTCTGAGATATGCATTATTGAATATGCTTGAGGAATGCTGGTAGTATGTGAGGGGAGCTCCCACCGAACGCGTTCAGAACCCACCCTACGGAGGAATCCGTGGCCATGCAAACATTGGAAGTTGGCAAAACACTGCCTCGGCTGCAGCTGCAACAAACATTCGATTCATCAGTCCGGCCAGAGAAAATATGGTTTGGAATGTAGCTTTAATCATTTCAAGCAACCCAGGTCGCCACCACATCCTGCTTGACCAAAACTGAAATGATCATAATTTTGTGGAGCTTCATGCTGACTGAATTTAAATTTGGACGTATGATTTCATGCTGAGGCGGCGATGAGCTATAATCAGAACTGCATCGATAAAGAACATCTACCCCGTATAATGAGGCTCTCTGGTCCTCCCCCGGGTCTTTCTTTGTGCACCCCTGCGGTTTATTTTCATTTGTCTTAAAATAAGTTGTTATTGAGGAGCTTTATGCGCCCCTCCCTCGCCCCCCACACACCCTCCTCAATCCCATAAATCCTCTCTCCCACAAGGTGCTTCAGTGTTTGGAAATGCTCATGAGCTTTCCTGTTTCCAAACCCCGTCAGCTCCATTCATACGCCTTGAAAAACTCCTCTCATAATGAGATTGTTTGGAGCCTCTCCATATAGGAACCCTCCATATTATCTTTATTCTGTGCCATAAATAGTATTTCCTGTTGGACGGGGCTTTATGGAGAAAATGTTTGGCTGCTCCTGGTGGCCAGATGTGGCCAGATGTGGACAAAGTGTCCATCGCCGAGGCATTTGTGAGTCTCCTTCATCTTCTCCTGTCTGATGGCTTTGTTCCGTGAGCGTCTGCCTCACAGCTGCTGGGGTTACCTGCCCTCTAAATAAATGTAGGTGATTTGGGCTAATCCATTGAATGGTTATCAGCTGATTTTGGCCACATCCACATTGCCCTGCCCGGGCCACCATTTAAGATCTAATCTGTGCCTATCGTTAAAAAAAACCAAAAAAACCAAAAGCCTGAAAACGCATGTCACCCGACCGGTTCCTCGCCAAGCAAGAAGAAATGGTGAAAATGTCAGAGCACGGACTGAAGACGAGATGGAACTGTTACTTGATTCTATTTTTCCAGTTATTTCCGGTATCCAGCGGTCACGGGGTTCTGCTGCTACATGTTTTAACCGGAGTTTTTAAGCTTCAACTGGAGTGACGGCATCCCCAAAGTTCTCCGTTTTCAGCGCCCCTAAAACGCAGCGCATGTGCCGACGCGAAACGTAGCAAAGGTCCACGTGTTTTTGAAGCTGAAACGTGGTAATGCGGAAGGGATTCACCGCCAGTCGCCATCAGGACCATGTGTGCAGGGACCCCAGGCGGTCTGCGTCCGCGCGGTCACGCTGCTAGCTTAGCTCTTTGAGCTGTTGGTGGCAGAGATGTGTTGTGTATAATGAGTCATGAGTTGATGTCACAGCGGCGCCCATGATAATATGAAACGGTCAGTGAGGCCGTCATTAGATAATATTTATATGTTATTGATAAATATGTTATTTAATAATAGCTGGCTGCTCGTTCTTTGATGAGATCTCACCCTGCGTTGATCTCTGAGAATTCTGATTAATCCCCCTGGTTGGTTGATTGCTTGGGTGTGCTGCCGCGGCAGTGGGAATATAACTTCACCGTCAGACTCAAGAATTAAGTGTTTCCCATCACACCAAAGTAATGCGCTTTGAGATGATAAATTTACTAATATTAATGTAAAACACATTTCTCTCTGTCCGGCGTGCAGTTTTCGAGATGAATGTGTTTTTGTGTTTCTGGCTAAAATATTTTTACCACAGTGTCTCTTTATACGCTTTAGTTTAATCTCTATGCCGGTTTCCTATCCGATAAATCACATTTTTCCCTCTGAGCTGATTAGTCAGAGGCATGTCATGACTGATCCTGGACTTTTCAAGGCTGATAATGATTACTGATATTGATTTTTTTTTTCTTCTCTCTTTTGGTTGTTAAAATGTTAAAGAGCTGCAGTAGGGATTATTTGCACTGTCAGTTGTTTGCCTGATCAATCGCAGAGTGAGTTAGATCAGTCGGCAAATGACATTAAACGACAAATGAAATTAAGGCTGAAGATGGCTGGCCAACCTGACGTCGCCTCCCGATGAAGAGCCCTGCTCACACCTTTTTGTTAAATAGTGTTGATGCTAATGTAGCGGCGGAAATAAAGCGGACATGACGGCCGTTTATGACCTGAATTAACCGGTCTCGGGTTTGGTCGTTTGGCCGCCGCTGCGACTCGCTGAGCATCATTGACTGTGGAATGCGACCTGCCTTTTTTTTGTTTTTGTTTGTTTGTTTGTTTTATAGAGGCCAAGACAAATGTTTTCCATTACTCGGCTTTTATGATCGCAGAAACGAGCCGCCGTGCGTATTTTCAGTCCTTTCTCGCTGCGAGGAAATTTCACGAAGGTCACGTCCTGTCAACGAAAGGATGCAAAGGGAGGTCACGCATCTCGGCGGGTTTTACGCGCCGCGCGAGTATATCCCGGCCAGACTTGAGGCCAGTGGCTGATAACGGCTCGGTGGCTACAACTCCCGACTCCGTAATGAGGTCCGCTCAGGCTTCATGCAAATTAGCACTCGAGGCCTCCGCCGACACCTCTGGGGCTTCTGCAGGCGCAGCTGTACGGCCCGCGCCGCTCCCTTCGCTTAAGAGTGTCACATTTCTTTTCGGGGGATTAGCTCCTCGTCCTCACTCGTAGCTGTGCACATTACTGCCCATTAAACTGTCTGGCCCTCAATGGGGGTTTGTGCCCACGAGTCTGATTTACAACTCCAATTCACAATTTACCCGCCAGTTTTCTCGCTTTTATCTGCAGAGACGGTTAGGATGGGGCATCTGCTGAAGCCCAGTGGCCCTCTGTGCCTTTACTGAGGCTGCAGCTAATGATCAGGTTTTATTATCGATTATGCTGTCTGCTATTTACTCAAATAATCGATTCATCGTGTATTTAAAAAAAAAAAAAATCTAATCATGGAATTAGTCAGTCTCGCTTTTCAAGTGCTGAGCTCCGTCACCTTCAAACAGCTTGTTTTAATAGTTTTACGCAAAATATTTGGTTTACAATCATATAAGTGCATGAAAAGCAGAAAATCCTCACATTCAAGAAGCTGGAAGCAATTTGTTATCTGCTGAGTTTGGCTTTAACAATGACCAGCCAACCCAAAGTGTTTATCTTTCCCAGTTTATAAGTTGTTTCTTGTTTTGTTTTTTTTATTTTAAATATTCTTCTTTGCAGCCACAAAAGACTGCTTCCTGTCATTTTATTTGATCAGCACACAAGGATATGCATATGCGTGAAATTGCTTGTTTGAGGAGAAACGGGGTGTTGACTCGTGTGACGAGTCCTGCTTTCCATGTTGTTTGCATTAAATGTTGAGTCACGTGTCACTTCCTGTGAGCCTCAAGTTATCTGCAGGGAGATTCCAGCCAAGTTTTCCTCCAGGACAAAAAAAAAAAGGTATTTTATCACCCGCTGACATTCTTACATCCAGCTTTCATTGATGTCCACGTAATTCCATTTTTTTTCCTTTTTTTTTAGAGCTGTTAGTGAGGATCTTTGGGGAAATGGGATGGCGGAGGGGGTGACAATAGGCCTTTTATGTTGAGAGTTATCCTCATTCCCTTGTGTTAGCTCCAGGGGACCATGTGACCAGCTCTCATTCAGGTCAAGCCGGGCCTGTTCAGCCCTCGACCCTCTCATTTAGAAGCAAAGTGAGTCCCTCAATGTCCCATTCATCCCATACAGATGTCTGCGTGCGTTAACGTCCGACAGCGGTGCTATGACGGTCCCCTGACAACGCTCAGTCGCTCGCTCCAAGTGATCCGAGCAGTTACCTTGTGCTCTCTGCGTCTTGCGCCCTTAAAGACCAAGGAGACCTATTTTTAACTTGTCCAGAAGACATTCACCTGCCAACCATAAAACCTTTTCTATAAAGGCAACCCGACATTCATCTGGGCATCGGGCAAAAGAAATGAAGCGGTATAGATATGAAGCTATGGTGTTGAATAAAGACTGGAATTGGAGCCAGATGTAGCCCGTAGCTTCAAAGCTGCGCAGACGGGAGGGCCGACTGTTTGGTTTGGTGTTAACTAGAGATCATCTTGGTCATCGCCTGAGCCTGACCAGGAAAAATAAGTACAAGCACGTTTGGGAGCAGAAGGTCATCGCATTAAGCATTTCAATTTAAAAACGTGCTGCCGTGTCTTTAATTGAGCCCAAACGCAATTAATCATCGCCCTTTTCGTAACTGATTCTTCCATTTTATGGACAAACTCGCTTTATCGTATCGTTATGCAGCAAATGCTGCAAACTGAGTGTCGATTGCACAGTGTGACGGCTATGGAACACTGACGCGGCTCAGTTTTCCGCATGTTCTTGAACGCAGCACCGATGCGGCGAAAAGCTCCCACCGTCAGCCTGAAAACAAACCGGTGGCGGCATGGAAACCAAAATCATTTCTCCCCACAAGTTCCCACCTGCAGTTAACCTGTTCTAGAACATTTTGAATTTGCGACAAATACCATGTTTTGTTTTCTGGTCAGTTTTGCTCTGTGAATTTCTAAAGACCTAAACATTGCATTCACAACTATCCAGTGTTATTTCTCTTTTGGCCACTAGGCGGACACACACTGGAGGCCAGACTGGGCAGGGCTACCATATGTGTTAGTCATAAGAGGATAAATGTTCTCTGAACACAAGCTCTTTTGATCTGGGTGATTTTTTGATGTGAACCGTCTGGTGCGTTTGTGTGTGTGTGCGCGTGCGTGTGTGTGTGTACATGCAGTTTTCCTGGTCCACTCAGCTCTTTTGAGTTGCTACAATGTATTTCGTGTGATTTATCCGATTTATCAGCGCCGACATTTTTACACTGCCAGGCTGTGGAGCATTTCACCCACGGAGAGCTGGGAAGCGAGCGCGTGCGGGCCAGTCCTACAACCGCCAAACTGGCTCGGCTGTTTTGGTCAAATCTGAATGACAATAGCTTGGAACAACTGACATTCATGTGAGCAGCCTGGGGGCATTTGATTTTGACCATAGGAAGTCTGGTGTGTCAGAGGAAGTCGATGCAGGTCAGGTCTCTTGTCTACTCAATTAGGGTCAAATCAGAAAAGGAATCATTCGGCTATCGAATGAGCGCGTATAGATCCGTCTTCTAGAATATTTGTCGTGTGGGCGGTTCAGGTTTATCGTGTTTGTGCTCCCAGATTATCGCCGTAAAAACCTGCGTTATGCTCGCGCTGTTGTTGCTGCTCTGGCGCCCCGTCATCTCGTCAGCAGACTCGGGTTAGTGTGTCTGGTATGTGTGTGTGTGTGTGTGTGTGTGTGTGTGTGTGTGTGTGTGTGTGGGTATGAGGATGATGTGGCTTCATTAGCAAGCACAGATGAGTCACTCAGGGTGAAAAAACCCTGGAGGGATAATCGCACCAAGCCACTGTGCTGCCATGTGCTAAGAAAACCTTCACGCTGCTCACCAGGTGAGACATTTTAACCAGGACCGCCGCTGTCGCACGGGAACCACTCATCAGTTCATCCAGTCGCGCGTTGACGTTATATCAGCTCAACGTTCTCCGGTTCCAGGTTCGACCGCGTTGGCCAAGTATGAGCGCTGATGTTAAGAATTCTCACCCCGGCTTCCATTGTTTGTCGTGTGCTTGCAGACTGAACAGCCATATCTTAACAAATTCCCTGATTAAAATATACTAACAGCACATAGAAAAGACAGTTAAAGTAGATGTATTGTGGATGTTCACATAGATTATTTCACGAAATTAGGATGATTCTTTATTTCATAGATGATGGTAGACTTGTGTTTTGTTTTGAAGAAGCTTTACAACAAACGTATCATTTCAATGTCTTCCACTGTGCGTTGATCAACCAGTTGATTAACAGAATAATAATTTGCAATTATTGTGATGGTCAGGTCACCTTTTTGCAAGCAGAAAATAGTCCTGTTGCAGCTCCTTGGAACACATCCTCCTCTAACTTTGCCGACATTTGTGCCTAAAACATTCAGGAACTGCCGCTGACGGTCCAATTTTTGTTTGAAAATTCCTGCGCTCCGTTTTAAATGTGTCCAGATAGAAACTGAGACCTCTGGAAATGATGACTCACAGCCCCATGCCTGCTTCCTGATTGGGTCAGTGTTTTCCGCCACCATGGATGCGTTATACTGGTGTTTTACCCTTAGTAACGGTTCCACCACCTCGTCGTGGGTCCATGCCAGGAGACCTCTGGTCGTACATTTCAGCATTCCCTCCTCTATGCTGATGTCAGCAAATGAGAGGACTATAAGACTCGGCTTCCTGTTTACACCGGCTCACGCAAGCCCAGTGAACGTGACCCGTCACATGATATGCATTGGAGATTGCTTTAGCTTTAAAATGTAAAAATAGTCATGTAGGGGTCGCTTATAGTGGTGAATTTTCTCCTTTTTTTCCTTTTTTTCTTCTGTGTACGAGCCTGACAAGCCATTTTAAGTCATAACTTTGCGTTTCAGAGGATTGTGATGGGGAGTTTTGCACATTTTTGCACATGTTTATTGGTTGATCAACAGTCAGTCTTTTAACACTAAAAAAAAAAACCTTGCGGATTGATTGAAAATAGTTTCATGCCTTAAATATGCTGGTGTCAGGGTTGTTAAGCTTTGGCTCTTCACTTGTGTGTGTGTGTCATATATCATCATAAATTCAGCCTTATTTGGTTTGGAAGTGTCATTGGGGTCAGGTAGCTCGCGCGAGCCAGTTCTTATTTTTCTAGGATATTTCTAGCATATTTTCTTTCACAAAGGCGCATCCAGCACATCATCAGCAGATTCACCCATGATTTTTTAATTGGCTGCAGCCGTAAATCTCTCCCTCTCCTCATTCTGATATCTGGCGCCTGTCTCTCTGCCTTGTCCTTTTTTTTTCTCCCCCCCTCCCACACTCTCATCGGGGAACCTGAAATTTCTGCGTCCACTAACATTTACTAACCAAAAAAAAAAAATCAAGAATGAGAAGATGAATTAGTCATGAAAACAGACCTCCCCTCTTATTCTGAATCATCCAGTGACTCCCCCCCAACCCCCCCACCTCAGCAGAGTCACACAGGACTCCATCCAACACTTATCACCAATGTGACTGAGGAAGACAATCCTCTTAGCGCAGAGCCTGCTCTTTCTAGGACACTGAACGGCTCTGTGCAGGACCGCCGTCACTTCAGCCCCGGCTGTCGGATATCCTCTCTGTTACGTTCCTTTGTCCGCTACATGGAAGGGTCTCTTTTGAAACACGACCCCCCCTCTCCTCCTCTTTATGGCCTGAGCCGGCAGCTGCAGGGTTAATGTGCAGCAGCGGCAACAGCGGCAGCGGCGGCGGCAGCAGAGGCAGGAGTTATAGGAGGAGGAGAAGGAGGAGGAGGAGGAGGAGGAGGAAACCGGGGGGAGGTGGGGGCTGGTCCACAGCTGTTGTAGTAGGCAGGGTCTGTTGGGGTAGGAAGGCTGCCTCACTCGCCCTGGAACAATGGGAGACATGGCAGCCTCTGCAGACAGCACAGGCACACACACAATGAGCATGCCCAAGGACAGGCCTCTCCTCGCCGCCGCGTAGAGGAAACCGGCTTCCTTGTCACTCTCTCGAGGGTGACGGCGCTCTGAACGGGAGGACAAATAATCTCCTCCGCAGCCGGAAAACAGAAATGTAAGGTTGTGGCCTCTGTCGCTCTCTTTTTTTTTTTTTTTTTTTTTTCTCCCCCCTACTCTCCTCTTCTTCTTTGGGTGCCTTACATTTCATGCTGCTGTTGAGGAGATCTTGGATGACTGGATGACAGAAAAAGGCACCGGGAGCGAGGTGAGCTGACCCAAAAAAAAATCTTGACCAGAGCGGATGTAGAAATCTGTGATTACGGTGCAGTTTATTTTATTTTATTTTTTTTTCTAATGTAGCACAGATGCATTCTGGTGCTTTTGCGGCTTCCGCATGATGTGACAGCGTCTGTGTGTCTAAACGAAGCACATTTCCACTTCTCCGAGACACAAGTGACAGACGAGGACGCGTGTTTGGTTTTGGATATATGAGTTGGCTTGGCATGAATGGACATGAGATGAGTGTTGGTGCGATGTGCTCTGTGTGTGTGTGTGCGTGTGTGTGTGTGCGCGCATGTTTTCCTTTCGGTTAGCATTTCCATTGGCTAGCTTACATTTCTTTTTTGGAAAAGCTGCACTGTGTCTGCAGGATGTCGCTCTTTTAAATTCTTTTCCCTCGGGACC
>CAAKHG010045213.1:0-10064 GCA_901007715.1 Dactylopterus volitans
GAAACCATAATGAGTCACAGGCGACATGTCCCAGCATTGCACGCACACACACACACACACACCCACGGGTTCAGCTTGTTGTTGGCTTCCTCAGGCTTTAACTGGTGAGTTATATCCATGTTCCCAAAATACAAGAAAGCAAACGGGGAGGAACACAGGAAAGGAACGAATGAGGAAGAGAAGGAAACACACAAGGAAAGGAGAGGATGATGGAGGGAAGGAAAGCAGGAAGGATGGAAGGACACATGAAAACAAGGAGGGGGGTGGCTGGGTAGAAAGAGGCCAGCAAAGCTCCGTTTCAACCAAGCAGTCCGGTTCTGTATGTTCTGCATTAGAACAGTAAACCCTGGATCTAGTTGGTGCTTCAACCAGAGCCGTAGTGTCCATGGTGGGCGGGGTTTATTCCAGCTGGTCATCAGATCCTTCTCCAGGTCTTTGTCTCTACACATTCCAGCTGTTGTGGTCTTTGACACCTCGATAATCACTGCTGGGCTTTTAGCTTCTGCTCCTTCATCACTCGGCTGTTGGCTGGAAGCCCTCCACGGCCTCTCTGAGAGACCAGCTGGAGAACCCTATTGAACCCTCTGGTTCCTCGCTGCTCCGCTGACCTCCCGCTGTATTTTATTCCCCAATGTCGCGTCTCCATCTATGTGACCACTCAGCAACTGTGGTTTTTCTCACTTCACCTTTTAAGTGCGGGATCAGTGTGCTAAGTAGGGTCGCCACATTCGGAAAAAAAGTCAGAATTCTGACTTTTTTGGCTGTGGCTGTGGCTGTGGCTACCGTAGTTATAAGTAACCTTACAGAGGGGTTACTGAGATCAGGACGGTCCGGTTTCTTTGGTACCATCCACAACCAGACTGAAAGGCCTGCTGGGAACGGAACTTAAGAGGCGTCAGGTGTGTTTCGTGTGGCGCATAATGAGCACTTCCGGCGGTAAGCCTGCTACCTCACGTCCGGTTAGCGGAGCTCTCTCTGCGTCGTAGCGTTACGAGCTCTTGCTTCTAAACGAGATAACTCGTCGTGTTCCACATTTTGTTTATTACCTGACGGGCAGCTGAACGTTCACCAGTTCTGCTCAAGCATTTGCCGATCTTGACTGTTGTTTGTGACTTGTTAGCTACTTGTTAGCGATGGCTTCTCTCTCTCTCTCTCTCCCTCCCTTCCTCCCTCCCTTCTTTCCGCTCTCCTGCTCTCTCCTGCTCGGTGTGACGGATGTTTAGTTCTTCCTCTGCCTCCCTTAATAGCGATACATGTATTAAGTGTAGTTTATTTGCAGGTTTGGAGGCGAGGCGTCAGTCGCTAGCAGCTGTAGCTACTATCTAGCCAGCCGCCAGTAGCCAGTGCGGGCCGACCCAGCGTAGGACCTCCTCCCCGGGTGGCTGGGTCCTAAGCTGCAGCTCGCGGTTCACCACCAACCGGGTCACGTTTCCAACAGGTTTCCTCCACTCAGCGACACACCCGCTGAAAAACAAACCCTGGTTATTGGCAGCTCCATAGTCCCAAACGTGGAATTAGCGACACCAACGACCATAGCCAGATGCGTGCCAGGGGCCAGAGCGGGCGACATCAACTCCCATTTAAAACTGCTGGCTAAAGGTCTTTGTAGATCTAGTAATATTGTTATTCACGTCGGCGGCAATGACACCCAACTGCGCCAGTCGGAGGTCACAAAAATTAACGTTGAGTCGATGTGTTCCTACACTAAAGCTATGTGGGACTCCGTGGTTTTCTCTGGGCCCCTGCCTAATTTAATTAGTGACGACATGTCTAGCCGCATATCATCGTTCACCCGCTGGCTGTCGAGATGGTGTCCTGTAAATAAGGTGGGCTTCATTAATAATTGGCAGTCTTTCTGGGGAAAACCTGGTCTGATTAGGAGAGACGGCATCCATCCCACTTTGGACGGTGCAGCTCTCATATCTCGAAACAAGGCCAAGTTCATCAACAAACCGATTACCTGACAATCCAGAGTTGAGACCAGGAGGCAGAGTTGCAGTCCTACACGCTCCTCTGCGCTTCCATTAGAGCAGTTACCCACCCAAATCCCCGTAGTGACTGTGTCTGACCCCCCACCAATCAAATCAATTAAATCCAAAGTAATTAAATCTGAAATACAAAACCTAATCAAAATTAACCCCACCACAGCCGCAGTACAACAAAATATGACAACTAAATGTGGACTAAATATTAGGTCCCTGTCATCCGAGGCTGAATTGGTAAACGATCTAATATCAGATCATCATATTGATGTATTTTGTCTTAATGAAACCTGGCTGTGTAACGATGAATATGTTAGTCTAAATGAATCCATTCCTCCAGACCTATCAGCACTCTCATTCCTCCAGACTCTGGCCGAGGGGTTTGGAGTTGCAGCCATTTTTAACTCAAGTCTATCGATCAACTCTAAACCGAAAATTAATCATAACTCATTTGAAAGCCTGGTTCTTCACCTTGCAAATCCAGCCTGGGAAACTTTACCGCCAGTTTTATTTGTATACTGTGCATCTCCCTTCCCAATGCCCCAACCCTCCTTTCTCGCTCTCTCGCTCGCTCTCTCTTTCTCTCTCTCTCTCTCTGTCAACTCAACCGGTCAAGGCAGATGGCTCCGCCCACCTTGAGCCAGGCTCTGTTCAAGGGTTCTGCCTGTTAAAGGGTTTTTTTTTTCCTTGCCACTGTTGCCAAGTGCTTGCTCCTGGGGGGTTTGTTGGGTTTCTGTAAATTAAAGAGTTGGTCTCCACCTGCTCTTCTTGTAAAGTGCCATGAGATAACTTCTGTCGTGATTTGGCGCTTTATAAATGAAATTGATTTGTTTGATTTAGCATTGTCATGGACTTTGAAAGACCTGGAAAGTGTCTCTCTGCCAGGTGCGAGGTCATCCGGAGCCACAGGTCACATGGCACAGAGGGGGCCAGCCTGTGATAGGTGGAGAGCGCTGTGTTGTGGAACAAGGTGGGCGGGGCAACTTCAGCCTGGTGGTGGGCGGAGTCAGACAGGAGGACCTGGGCCATTACACTTGTCAGGCTACCAATCAAGCTGGAAGCCGTCAGGTTACCGTGGAGATATTTCTTGAAGGTATGAATCTTGCTCGTAGCTAGCGCTATAACCACGGCTGTTGCTACTGCTATGACCATGGTTAAGGCTACTTTGACTTCTACTAGTATTACTACACCCAATTCTAATGCTACTGCTTCCACTATTAAGCTACACAGTAACTAAGATGGTGCTGGGGATGGCGGTAGCTTAAGCTACTACAGCCATGCAGCTAATTCTACTTGTGCTTTTACTGCAATTATTGTTAATGCCACCGCTATAACCACAGCTAAGGCTAATGCTTCTACCATTACCACTCCTACGAGTATTACCGGTGTTGATGCTAATGCTACTACCATGGTCACAGCTAATTACAGCTATTGGTATTATTAGCACAGCTACTGCTACTGCTATTACCACAGTTAATGCTAATGCTACTGTTATGGTCACAACTAATGCTATGAGTATTGTTACCACAGCTACTGCTACTGTTAATACTGTTACCACAGCTAATGCTAATGCTCCTACCATGACCATGGCTAGTGCTAATGCTACTGCTATAATCACTGCTAATTGTACTAGTACCACTATGACCTTGGCTAATGTTAATGCAGCTGCTACTGCTATAACCACTACTAATGCTATTGCTTCTACAATAACCATGGCTAACACTAGTGTTTCAGCTACTACATCTACTATAGATTCTCATGCTACCAATACATGTATTAAGCTAAAAAGTAACTCAGATGGTGCCAGGTATCGAGGCAGCTACTGCTACAATGACCACATAGCTAATACTGGTGCTATCACCACAATAATTGCTAATGCTACCGCTATTATCAGAGCTAACGTGGTTCTACTGTGACCGCAGCTAATGCTAATGCTACTGCTCCTACAGTAGCCACTGCTAATGACCTCACATGACCTCAGTGATTTCTGATAAAACACCATCTCAGTGTGTGTTAGAGTGTGTGTGGGTGTGTTTCAGGTTTTACTGCATCGTAAACAGCTTGACTGCAGTTTCCTTTTTTCTAAACACAAGCAGACAGAGCTCCATCTTCTCTACTCTTGCATGTTCTCTTCCCGCTCATGAATATTACTAACAACTAGTTTGAGGACATCTGAGGTTTTATCACTCTGCTAAAGATGAGCTCGTCATCTGTGTCGGCCTGGAAGAAGACGCAGAGGACAGAAAAATGAAAAGACGCTGACATGAAACATTAACTGGATGACAGAATCACCCTCAAACTCAGCAGGAGCCAATCAGCGGCCTGTTTTCCTCATGTTGCAGATGTCTGTAGTGAGTATGAAAATCCAAACTGTCCTAATGTCTGATGTTTTTCCACCTGCAGAGAATTGTGGGTGGAAATATGGCGTCTCCAGGAAATCCGGGTGAGCTCCTCCCTCTTTCCTCTCACCTCGCCTGCGCTCACAGCTGACAGTGTGATCCTGGCTAGTTCAGAGAGCTGCTCAGTGCGGTGCAGTTACCATGGCAACGCAGCAATCACTCTTTAATTTGGCTTGTCACGTTAATATTGTAACAATATTTACAGAATGAAAGCTAAACTAAAACCGAGCCCACCTCCCTCCTTCCACTGAGCGTAAAAATAGAGTAATGAAAGTAGAAGTTAGAGCGGGAAAATGCTGAAAGAGCGGAGATGTTCACATGTATGACGCAGTTAACAAGCATGACTCACCCCTCGCCAACCAATCAGGTCGCAGTTAACATCCATGTCTGTCCATCACCTGTGGAGCCAAGACTTGAATGAAATGCATTAAAAGAAGAAAAATGCCACCTCTCCAACGTTTCTCATGACCTACGATGCAAATATATGCTCGCTGATGTTAGGGTGGCCTTGACCTCTGACCCATGACCACCAAGTTCTAATCACTTTATCCTTGGGCCTGAATTGACATTTTTGCTAATTTGGGTAAACAGACGAACCTGGGAATCGTTGACCTTTGAGCTTTTAGGTACAAAATGTCATGTCATTTTATCCTCTTGGACTTTTCCTTGTGGATGTTTTTCAAAATCCATGATAAGTATTTTTGTAAGGTCCTGTCACCTTGACCTTTGACACATTTGAGCTCCAGTTGACATTTCTGCCAAATTTGAAGACCCGGCCTCCAGGCGTGAACCGGTAAAAGGATCCTAAGATGAATTCCGAAGCAGCCAGAGCTGCGTGTAATATGTCCTGAGACATGAATGGAAAATGATGAAGTGATGGTTCCTCATACAAACACGCCAGCGGAGGCGGGTGAATACTGAGCGCGTCTCTGACGTCACGCTCATGGGAAAGTTGAAATGACAACAATGTCATAAGTGGAAAACCGCAAGTTTACTGACGACCCTGAGCTTTTGAGGGCAAAGAGCACTGCTGAATCAATGAGCCAGTGAGTTGAGAACTCCGTTTCCCATGATTCCAGGCATCACTCTGTGGTCCCAGCGGGGAACAGGCCCAGTATCTGGAGCGAGAGTCCGCCAAAGTTCATCTCAAAACCGAGTCGGGTGTCTGCCAGAGCGGGACACAGCGCAAAGTTCTCCATCAAGATCACAGGGCGGCCGCAGCCCCGGGTCACATGGCTGCAGGTGGGAGGAGTTAACTTGAATGGATTCATCACTCGTTTAAAAGCGTGTAAATCACAAAAAACAACAAACCAAGCATCATGACACAAATGAACATGCTTGATTTCAAGTCTCTCTCACTCTTCAGAGGGAGGTGGAGCTTCAGTCTTGTGGGCGGGTCAGGATGTACGAGCGCTCCGGCCTTCACTTCCTGGAGATAAATGGAGTGTGCCGGGAGGATGCCGGAAGCTACGTGTGTTTGGTCACCAATGCCGCCGGCACGGCGGCCGCCACCACCGAGCTCGACGTCCAGGGTGAGAGGACCAGTCAGGGCTCAGGACTTTGTGACCTGTCCTCGAGCATGAGACTTATGTTCCTCCCATTTAAGATGTTAAAAATTGGTTGCTATGCGAGCTTCCATCAAGAAGTTTATTAAAATAAATTTCTGTCTAAGGGCCAACCAATGCGCTCTTGTCTCCTTTACTTGCATCTCTCCCTCGTGTCGTAGCTCCTCCCACAGTCAAAAGCGACATTAGCTACTCGTGTGCAGCATTTACGCGTCACGCCGACGGCCTTTTATCACACGGGACATCCGATACCTGATAAGTACCAGATCTCGTTTGTGTTTTTCAGGAGGACACGGTTGATAAAATACGGTCTGAACAAACCACTGAGGGATCAGCACAGACCTAAATGTTTGTTTTTCCCCACAGGTTCTCCTGACGCCTCCTGCAGGTGAGTCTCACCTGTTCACGGTGAAAGCTGCCTCTCTTGTTCCACTGACACGTGCAGCTCCACATGGTAGCTCCGACTGTCATCTGCCACCTCTGCTCATGCTGGATTCCATCACCTGCTGGTTAGGACAGACATATTCCATGTGGAGGGAGGTGAAGGAAGCATAATTAGCTTAAACTTGGGTCAGCGAAGTCTGGCGTCACCCAGTGTCCTCCTTTTTACATAAAGATACATCAAGACCTAATTAAGACAAGGAGAGGAATCAAAGCATTTTAGTTGCAGATGTGATGAAATGAAATCCTGCAGTGGGATCCAGTCCGATGTCTCCTTCTGCAGGCATATTCACCTAGCTGAGGCCTCACAAACTGGGATCTTGGACCTTCCAATGGACGGCAGCATTCCTGACACTCCCAGTGCTCCCGGCAGGAGCGCTGCTCCCCGCAGTCAGGTGGACCGGCCCAGACCCAGATGGACGCCTATGACTGTGGGCAAAGAGGAGCAGCAGAGCCCCCCGACAGCCTCCTGGAAACACAGACCTCCTCTACAGCTCCCTCTGGAGGGCGACAGGAGGACTGCAGCTGCTCGGCCTGCTGGGATGGCACAGGTGAGGGACAAAGAGATGTCATGGATGAGGTTCATCCGGACAGTTTTCCACATGAACTGCTCATAGCTCATCAGCAGGGGGACGATCTCACAACAAATGATTTGGTCACGTTGCCTCACAAAGTTGATTTGTTGCTTGTTTTTATTTTTTCAATCATATTAGAATCATGACATTGCAGCTCACCTTGCTTTGTTATTCCCTGTCTGCAGGTCCGGTCTCTTGCGAGTTCTTCTCCGGCTCAGACTGGTTCAGGCAGCAGCAGCAGGTACATGGCGGGTCCAACCCATCTATGTTTTTGCACTCTAAACTAACGTGCTAACTTGCCTGGATGAATGCATTTTAATAAAGACATTGTGTCTCTGAAAAGATTACTGTTACCTTATTATTACAGATGTTTATGACATGAGAAAAACACAAAACACATACAGGCATGTTTGTTCTGGACAAACAGAGAGATTCTTTTCACCCTGAACCGACGCTGGCTAATCTTTGCTCACATATGTCGCTAGCTAACAAATGTGGATTTGCATCCGCATTGTAAAGAGAGATCACATTTTCAAGTAAAAGCCCCAGGACCCAGTTAACATATCCTGAGCTGAAAGTAGTCAACTTACAATCTAACATTGTATCCCCTGCTGAGCGTCCTGCTTTGTTTTTCTCCTCATTATTTCATTTATTCATAAAATATTGCTTCCATTTTAGTAATAATGTCAGTGTGATCAAACAATGAAAAATGGTGCATTTCAGAGGCGTGCAGAGGGACAACCTGAGGGTCCAGGCCTTTCCAGTGGACCAGGAGGCTACAGAGGGAGGACCAGTCACATTCACCTACCAAGGTAACTAGCGTTACTGTTTAACTGCAGGTTTTGTAAAGCAGCAAACTGAATGTAAGTGACTGACTGTTTTTTTCTTCTGGCGCATCATGTGTGACATTGTCACATTGATGAAAACATGACAGTAATCCGGTTTGTTTATGTGCATTTATGTGAGGTGGTTTGTAGAGGTCATGGCATGAGGAGGACTGTGATTTATTAAGAGAACTGACAATGGAATCATCTTTGAACAGGAAATTAATCTTGCAGTAGTCAGGCAGACTCCTTTAAAAGTGAAACCCTTAAACCTGCAGGAGTGACAAGCCTGTGGCCCAAATGGTCCACAATATTGGACCATTTGTAAAGTACAGTAAAGTAGACGCAAAGGAAAATGTCCTGGAATAGGTCCAGAAATTGCTCCTGTAAAAGTTCCTGCAGTGGTGACATGTAAGTGGCTTTGGATAAAAGCGTCTGCTGAATGAACTGTGGAATTGTTGACCGTTGACCAGCGATGAATGTTGAGGAGAAGGAAGCTCATTGTGTTATGTTGGAAGCTCCAGCAGGGGGCAGTGCAGACTATGAAGAGCTGACACTGTTAGGAGATAATCAAAACCTGCTGCTGGACCGCTTCAGGACAGGTTGCCTGGTCACAGGAAGGTTGCTGCTCTTTGAGCAGGTGACTGAACCTGATGATCACACTGGCAACCTCCATTTGTGTGTCAGCGTGTGTGTGAGATGACATTAGCACAGTCAGTAGCACAAACATAGAGGTTGTTCTACAAATGCAGAGGAAGAAAGGAAACAGCAGGAAATGTTCCAAAGTTCTAAGACATTTTTTTTCTCTCAAATCTTGTTCACAAATATGTTGACACCTGGTCTGGTGACCACCTACCAGGTGAGCTGCTAAAATAGCAGGATTGTTGCACAGGTGAGTCCTGGACCGTCACAAGAAAAGGCCCCTCTAAAACGTGCAGTTCCTTCATGCAGCACAACCTGAGATGTATTCTTGACCTGAGATGAAACGATTGGTTTAAATCATTCTCGCCCGCTGGGGTCGCGACCTGAGTGCAGGGTGTCGTCACACCAGACTTGGTTGGGCACTTAGAGAAGTGTTCTCTTCTCAGATGAATCCGAGTGTACACCGTATCAGCAGTGGGCATGGCAGCAGGTATAACAGCGTATAGGGCAGCAGTTGCGGCAGCGGGTATGGCAACAGATATGGTAGTGGGTCCGGCAGCGGGTACGGCAGCAGATATGGCAGCGTACGATAGTGGGTATGGCAGGAGGTATAGCAACAGAAAAGACAGCAGGAACTATGCCAGGTATGGCAGCAGATACGGCAGCGGGTACAGCAGCAGATACGGCGGCGGGTACAGCAGCAGATACGGCGGCGGGTACAGCAGCAGATACGGCAGCGGGTACAGCAGCGGGTACAGCAGCAGATACGGCAGCGGGTACAGCAGCAGATACGGCGGCGGGTACAGCAGCAGATACGGCAGCGGGTACAGCAGCAGATACGGCAGCGGGTACAGCAGCAGATACGGCGGCGGGTACAGCAGCAGATACGGCAGCGGGTACAGCAGCAGATACGGCAGCGGGTATGGCAGTGGGTGAGGCGGCAGTTGGCAACAGAGAGGCCCACGGAGAGGGCGTGGAGTTATGTTTACAGTACAACCAGCATATCTGCAGAAGACTGGACCTCCATCATAACCCGATCAACCCTCTGACCTGATCAAGGAGGCGTGTTACACCGCAACACCTGTGTGAAACTGCAGATTCATAAAGGTGCTCCAGCGAACCCCTTCTCCTGAGCGGTAACCCTGCCTCCCGGATCATCTCAGGTCACTTACACGGATCACACAGAACACAACACAAAAGCCTTTAGTACGGAGAAGTTTTGTGGTTTTCACAGTTTATCGCACCTGAACTTTGATGGACATGAATGAAAGCAAAGCGGCAGATGAGACTGGACCAGAACCAGAAAGAAAGTGGCTCGGCTGGCTGAGGCTGGAGAGACTGTGGAGAGACTGTAGAGAGACTGTGGAGCGAGACTGAGGCCAGCAGAGGAAGCTGGTCTGCAGTCAGCCAAGAGTGAAGAGGCAGCAACAGCAGACAGACGGAGCTCCGCAGGGTCCAGCCAGCGTTAAACAAATCCCAGAGCTGGAAGCCTTATAAAGACAAAACACGCTGCAGCAGAGAGCCTGCGTGCGCGTGCTCACACACACACACACACACACACACACACACACACACACACACACACACACACACACACACACACACACACACACACAAACACACACACAGACAGTCA
>CAAKHG010045214.1:0-33659 GCA_901007715.1 Dactylopterus volitans
TAATGTTTTGGTTTTTTTTTATTTTTTTTTTTTTTTTTTTTTTTTTAAAGAGCTGCTTTCATCTAATTGGCTAATGGCACACTCAGGCTGCGTGGATAATTGCATGACTGCAATACGGCGGTCATGTGACGCGCACCGTGAGGCTGAGCTCATTACGGTCGATATGAGAATGGGGTCAGTCTCGTGCGATTCAGAGCTGCCACACACACACGGGCACACACGCACGCACGCACGCACACGCGCGCACATTCGGGAACACAGCCGCTAATTGTTTGTGGAGTCAGGAGCGCGGCCATTGATTGGTCGACTGCTCAAAAAACACGCCCTGACGCTATGTGACACCACTGCAGTAATGAGTGTGTGGATCAGCGTCCGCCTGACGTGCCTGCGTGCCCAAAACCAATGGGGACATCTACCATCTCACGGCAGGGACGTGTGTATTCTGAACATCTGAATACACACCAGAGGGGAACCGCTTGGATGCCTTCTTTACTCTCAAAGTTGGGTTTATCTTCAAATTTTAGAAGGGTGACATGGCTCAGCTGGCTGAGTGGACATCTGCGTATGAAAGGGTGTGTGAATGTGTGTGTGGGTGGGTGAATGAGGCCATGGTAGCGTAAAGCGCTTTGGGTACAATTAAGGTAGAGAAGCCCTATATAAATTCACCATTCAAGGCATCAAATTCATGTTCATTATAAGATATAATAATAATAATAATTCTAAGCTATATTTAGATATCATTATAATCCCCCTCATCCCCCCATGAGTCAAACCTTTTCCAGCTCCTCCATCCTCCTTTCCAGACTTCCTGCTGCTACAGCGCCTCCGTCTCTGCCGTGGCGTTGGTGGCGGTGGCGGCTGTTCCCGCCCAGCTCCTCCTCAGACGCTGGTCCTGAAGAGCTGCTCCAACACACACACACACACACGACCACTTAAACTTAAAATATTCCTCGCTTTTTTCTTCTTTTTTTTTACTTAAAATTCTTCACATGACAAAGAAAGCTGGAAAATGTGACCCCCCCCCCCCCCCCCGCCACTCCATCATTCAAAGTGTCCAATGCTGCATTCATACCGAGGCTATTTGAAGGCATGAATCATATGCACATTATTCTACTTCAAATGGGATGACACATCCGTCATCAAAAGAGCAGGTGGGAATATCGGCCGCGTTTGTGCCCTTTCAATTAGGCTTGCATTATTAACAAGCCTCAGTCTTTTATACCATTAATGGAGAAAAGGCCGTCAAGGGTTTGTAACTTTGGTGCAAAAAGGATTCTGATTAAGAAACAATTTACATATTACGACTTCAAATAGGCTCAAGGGCGCCAGCTGTGCGTCACCGTTCTTTGTTTCCTTTTCCCCTTCTTTCATGCAGCTCAAGCAGAACGTTAAATTTTGTCGCCGCTCAGACGAGGAACCCGAAGGGAAGAAGATCCATGTGCTGTAACACGTCGTCTTCTTCTTCTTCTGCTGACCCTATTTAAATAATCATTGAGGCGAAAACTTGGGAGTTCTGGAACTATGACCCCCCTCCCCACACACACACACACACCACCAGCACCACCTCCTTCCCCCACAGCAATAAGTGTAATTTGGAACAGATTGCGCAATGTTCATAAAATCTCCCAGGGAATCAGACTGGGGAGTGTCTCTGCTGCGCTGAACTGTCTGAAGATATCTTCTACATCTGGAGCGGACAGAAAAGCTACTGACAAACGCCGATTATGACTCCTGCGAACCATCTGCACGCCGTCTCTTTTAGGATCGGCCAGACATGATGTACCCATTATTAAGCTGTTTCTTTTTAGTATATATATATATATATTTATTTTTTTTTGGACTCAAGACATCACAGAAGCAGTGGACGCAAAATAGGAAATCGTAATCTAGATCCTTCACACAGGTGGATTACGCGGGAGCCACCTTGGGGAATATGATGATATAAAGAGCGGCGTAAACAAGCCACAAACAATGTGTTACGTCTCTTTTACTCGACACGGCTATTGTCCCATTTTCTATATGGCTACTGTGCCATTTCTCACACAGGCGAAGGTGCCATTTTTCTGTGCTTTGACATTTACAGAAGAAAGAGCTTTTTTTTTTTTTCTCTCATTCACACAGAGAGCAAAACACTGCAGCGGCCATCGCTTATGATCGAGGGGGAGTCCTTGAAACGCTCTCCTTTGCCGCTCGCCTACGCCAAGATAGAGTGCATTTCATTTGTCTTCCTCGTTGTGGCTCTTCAAGGCTACTCCTCCTTTATTGGCATCACCAAACACACACACACAGGCTCACACATACACAGTATCATGCAAAAAAAAAAATGCATGCACATGCACACTCATGAATTACAATGCATGATGCCACCCACAGACACATAAACAACACGGGCACACACACACACACACACGGGTGTTCTAGAGTGCTCAGCGGGGGCCGGAGCCATGCTTAAACATCCATAGCCCCGACACTAAATATCACACTGTGGCCCATTAGCGCCCTGCGGGATGAGGTCTGGGAGGGGCGAGAGGGCGAGCCAATCACACACACTTGGACGCCTCAGCGGGTGGGAGAGTGCAGACAGGAGAGCCAATAACAGCTGCAGCCACAGGTGTAATGAGGCCTCTGACAAAAAAAACACAGGCATCGATGTGAAACACGGCAAAACTACACCGAAAACCCACGGCACACGGTACTCAGCCATCCCATTAACAGTCATCCTGGCCTTGATACACCGCTTCTCCTTCAAACAGAGAGAGAACAAGAGTTGCTTGTCAGTGACGTTTGACGCGGTTGAGGATGGGAGGCTTTCTGCTCTCACGGTGGCTTACGGTGCCTATAAAACGCCAGCAGTCAATAATCACCAAAGTCCCAGCTTAGGGCTTGATATTTCTTCCTGGCAGATGCTGTTAGCATAGCCAACAATGTGACATCTGCTCCCAGGCACGTGGGAGAAGTCTGCCTCGAAGGACTTTCTGCCAGAAAGCATTTCTAAGGCTAATTTTAACCCAACACACGATCTTTGTTTCATAACAACTGTGAAACAAAACTACTACCACTACTACTACTAAAACTACTACTAATAATGATAGCGATAATGACTGAATATAATCGGTGAAGTACTGGTTCAAACCTGCATCTCCTGTGTAAAAGTGGCTGTTTATTAAACCGCTTGTACACCAAAAGCTGCTCCGCTCATGGATGATAATAGCTATTTATCAGGGAAGTTACTGGGTGGAAACAGACAAATGGCTGCCGTGCATGACGGTTCTCGCCCAGGTGCAAATAGGCGCTCTGTTATTAGTTATTTATCTTGATTGTTGACGTAAGGTTGGGCCCTAACCACAGTGGCGTGAGTGTACACCCCCCAGCCTCTATAACTCTCCAGCCTTTCCTGTCACTCCCTGCTATCTATAACTAGCAAAATAAAGCATAAACACTTAAGAGAAATAACAATGAAGACATGATGAATTGCTCAAAAGCCAGTAATCATCCAAAATGCACCATATTCAAAGGGAAATCAAAGTGGAACTTTTTATTATCATGCAAAAGGTATTGTGGAAAGCAGGAGCAAAGTCAACAAGGGAAGCTTTGCCAAAGGCTGGGGGGATTTTTTTTTTCTCTGTCAGCCATCTTGTTGTGCCCACCTGGCAGGTTATCTGGTGCAGAGCTGCCGAGTGTCATCAGCCATAATTACACGGCCAGACTGAATGTCAGCTGGTGAACTTGACTGCTGGCGTTGCTCACAACTTTAGAATTTTGGTTGGAAATAATCAAACAAATAAAAAAAATTCACACAGATTCTCAAAGAGCTCCAGCACCTGTAAGTGGGACCAGGCTGAGATGCAGTTACCTAAAATGTGTGTTTTTTGTTTTGTTTTTTTACTTGATAATTCTGTGAAATTGATGTGTTGAAAAAAATAAAAGGGATCTAGATCTTGCTCCCGCAGATGCTCGCCGTGAATACCAGCGTGGGAGTATAATGCAAGTGGATAAAATGTCAAACTGCATGATGCAACTGAAAAAAACAAAAACAAAAAAAAATCTGCCTAGAGGAAGGATGCTTTTGGTGGCTAGGGCTAGGGTCTAGGAAGAAAAGGAGAGGAAAAAAGAAAGCCACTCATTGAATGCCAAAGCAATCTTGACTGAACTGAGCTGCACATTTTAGACCCAAAAAAAAAAAAAAAAAAAAACTTTCAAAGTGAATCGATGACTTTCAACACTCCCCCGCCAGCTACCGAGGGGAAGTGACGGCTCGAACAAAGAGTCTGAGGTCCAGATGGTGGCCTGTCAACTCCTGTTCAAAAAAAAAAAGCCATCAACCACCTTGAACCAGGAAGGCATGAAAAAGCATCACTGAGGGAAAAACATTTAAAAAAAAAAAACAGTGGCACACAGGGAAGTCTGAGGCCCCTCGGACAGTATGAAAATCTCTTTCTAAGAAACGGCACTTCCTCACGCTCACTTGACACGTCGCTGATGATGCGGATGGAGTTGCAATTACTGCCACCAGGACCGTAGTGCTGGGTGGCATCCCGGTTCACACCGAATACCGTTGTTTGTTTTTTTTATGGTATGTATTTTTCATATACCCTGATACCGGCGAGTGCGTGGCAGAGTTGGGAACGCTGAGCAGGACGCCGGCACAGCTACAGGTACGACCGCCGCAAGGATGAAGAAAATGGATAAAGACAGCGAGAGTGAGGTTGGGGACTGAACAGAAAATGACGCTGAAGAACTATTTTTCCCCGTAAGAGAGAGGAGCTTCGTCGGTTGTTTGGAAGTTAATCAGACAACAATTTGCTAGGGGGGCTGCTTACGACAAAAAAAAGCAAAACGGTGGATCGACATTACAAACGCTTTAACCATCCGCTTAGCCAGAGACATGAAAAAACAAAAAATACCGTCACATATCGTGAAATCGATAGAATTTTGAAAAATACCGTGATATGTATTTTTGCTCATACCGCCCAGCACTATGGGAACGGCCATTTCTTTTCTCGTTGCCCCACTCAGAAAAAACGTTGAAATTGAGCCTTGGCAGAGTACAAGCAGGAACAGGTGATGCAATTGAAGCCACCTTGTTGATCTTCCATGTTCATGCCTGCCGCCAGCTGGTGTTTTGCCACCTCTGACCGGGGCTTCTTTCCGGGACTCATGGTCCCAAGCAAAGTTCCAAAAGTAATTTGTTTTGCCGCATTTCAAGTCTAACCCGATGTGCAAATTAGGATGCCGGCCTTGGATGCTGCTTGATAAAGGGCCGGCGCGTTCAAAAAAAATTCACTCTGCAGGTGTTTGGACGGAGCCACCTGCCCGACGCCGTCTATCACGGGTGAACTTGAAAAAGTCTGGATAAAAGGGAAACAACAGTGGACAAAGCCATCTGTGCTGTTGTTTATGTCAGCCTTGTTGAAGAGGAAAAGAGCAGGTGCTAGCACCTGAGTAAAAATGATGTTATTGGTCAGTTCAGAGTATTTAAATTGTTTTAAAAAAACAAAGACAATGGAGTCCAGAGCTGGGGGACTGTAATGAGCATGTCTGAATAAAAAAACATCAGGTAGTGAGGAGGTTGACAGATAGGGGCGTCCAGTCATGACAATGCAATTCCCAGTGTGGATAACTTTGCAATGCCACTCACAAGTGTAACGGAAACAACGGAAACATGAGGCCTTTCATTAATCTCGATGATGCCCCTGTATGTTGATTGCATCTTAACATAAATGGGCCGAAGTGTCAGCGTGATGAAGCGAGTCTCACCTCTTGTGGCGACCACTCCCGGATCGAGGGGTTTCCTGTAATCAAAAAGGAAAAAACAAACATCAGGACAGGAAATACCGGCTGTCTGGACTCGGCTTTTATAGAGATTGCTGTAACGCCTCACGCATTTTAGAAAAGGGGGAAAAAAATAAATTAATAAACCACACACATCAGAGTCGTCGGTTGTGTTCACCCACCTCGCTCACCAAGAGCAAAAAGCACCATTCCATCTCAAGGATATGAGACATTTATCAAGAGCAGCGTTAAAGCCTTTAGGTCGTGTGTGAACATTTATGAATCCCAGCTGCTGAGCTGATATATAGATGAGCTTTGTTGCGTTTAATAGTTTAGCGGGAGCCAAGATAGCCTCAAGTTGGAGAAAGCAATCTTGCTTTGCAACACGGAGGCGCATGTTTTATCTTCTTTTCCCATTATTGTATGATCTAATGGTTGTTTAGGTCTATACCGCTCAGGTGTTCCTATAAAATCGCCCTCGGCGAAATAGCGATTGCCCTGAAAAAAAAGCGAAGTGTGTGCCGCAGACGCTGTGAGATGAATACGCATCTCCTCTCTCCTAAGGTCTTGTGCAGTGAAGAGTTCAGTGTTTGATTGAGGAGCCTCGGCTCGGCTGCATCTATCAGTCAGAGCTTTGGCTCCAGTGGCTGAAGGGAAACGTTGCGCGTGCATCAGCCTCTGCATCCCGGTGACATTTCATCCATTACCCGTGGATGAAACCCTGGCGCTCATCTCCTCGCCGGGGCAGGCCTGGATAGATTTAACGAAGATGGAGGACAGTAAGAGGGCATTCTGCAGCGGCGGGTCGTGCACTTAATAATGCCGGATCTGCGCAGCGAGCCTGGTTCGTGCACCACGCGGACCTGATATTGTTTTGGAACCTGACATTTTCTGGGATTTTGTGTTAACAGCTGCCAGAGCTTCGCTCGAAGAAGCCAGATGTGGAGGCGCCGCTCAATCTCCTTCCACGAGCCGTCTTGTCAAGAATTTAATCAAAAAGGAGAGCGTTGTTACGCTACGAGAGCGAGACCGTCCGGTTTCTGACTGGGCCTGAACCCATAAAGTTTAATACAGAGGAATCAGTCAATCAAATTTTATATAGTATCTGTTAAAAAAAAAAGAAAGAAAGAAAGAAAAAAATCAGAATTCATGTTACCTGAAAAAATGCAGGGTATTATATAAGTGTATTTATAGACTGTTGCACATTAAACAAGTAATAACAATAGCGCGTAATATTTGGTATCCTCATTGTAGTTGTCATTTGCGGTTTATTAAAATGCACTGATTTTATCTTTTTTGGGTACAATAATACTTTAGAAATTCAGTAAACTGTTTATCATTTTCAAATCCTTTTCTTAAAACTTTTAACTAGTTTCTTGCTCATTTTCCAGGCAGTTTCTGGCCAATTTACTGAAATTTTCCCCGCAAATGTTTAAAAAGAAATCAAGTGAATTGGCTTGGGTGGAAAAAAAATGTGTTTAATGGATGATGAGGAGTAAATTACTAAAGACTACTAAAAAAACAGGCTTTGAAATGTGCAAAATCATTGCAAGAAGGGTTTGTGGCTTTTTGGGTCAACTTGGGGGATTAGAACATGGAAATGCTTAAAAAAAAACCCCAAAAAAACAACGATTTATGAGACGTGAAAACAACATGACATCTGCATTATTATGTACATCAGCCATGGGTCAACCACTAAACCAGACTGTGTGTGTATCTTGGTTGTAGACACTGAAATTGGAGCATAGTGACATCTTAAATTACTTGTACTACATATTACGCTGTATACTTTTTATTCATTTGATATCATTGACAGAGAAGGACGAGAGAAAAAGTGTGTTTCTAGTTTCCAAAGCAGGTCTTCAGCTATAAAAGTGGGATTTTTTCCAGGCAACTTGTAACTACAGATCTCAGTCTGAAGAGAAGAAATGCTGTCAAAATGTAAATGAGTGTTTACTCTCTGGCTCCTATCATGTAGTATCACTTGAATACACCAACACAATTCTCTGAATATTCAATTGACCTTGTATCCAACGGTGGAGCGACTTTGTGGGAGAAGATAATTTGCTTTCAATTCTGCCTCAAAATTTTCAATACTTGTGTTTTGTGATGTATGCACGGGCCCAAGTCTCATTCCACATCCAGTGGCCTACTGACATGGGTCAATGAACACGGATTGATTATTTTTCTGAAATGAAAAAGGGTTGAAATGAGCCGAAACATCTGAAAGGAAGGTCACCGTGAGTCTGTGCCAATACTCTGCGATATTAATACATGGTGAGAAGATACTGACTGCGAGGCCAAGAGAGAAGGGCTTTATTTACCGGCTAGCATGAGTAATGATCGACCTCTCTTAAATGACCGATAAATTAAATGAACTCGTGGTGCGAGACTTCCCCCACTTACAGGAAGTGACAAATCAAAACTTCAGAGTAAGAGCATCATCATCCAAGGGCAAACTAGCCAGAGTGGTTGATACATGAGGGGGTTGTGTTTCCATTCAAAAAAACAGTGACAAAAGTAAAATACGAATCAGGCATGTTCCCCTTTACTGTTACGGAGCCGATGAGCTCGGACGGCTGTAACAAACAGTGTTAAGAAGAAGAGCCGATGAAACTGTCAGACGGGTCTCAGTGTTGCGCACTCGCTTGCGTGCGCCTTCCTCTCTCGCTCCTGCTACTTATTTTGATGGAGGATAAACCGCCTGGCCACGTGCCTCCGAGCCTGACACGCATCCTAAATTCTGGAAATGAAATCATGTTTACAGAAAACACTTGAGGCTTCATTTGTCACATTACCGCTGCACCTGTCTAGGAAATGAGTCTGCGAGACAAGGTCAGTGCGATCCATGCTCCCCTACTTCGCTGCACACAATACCAGCCTGTGCAACTTTATTTATCATGCTTGAGCTGCACTGACAGCTCCAATAAGCCCCGCTGCACACCTCGGACCCCAACAGCCCGCAGAAATCAGCCGTAAAACAAGAGCTTTATTTCTGAGCACGCGCTTACTACTTGATGTTTCTCTGCCTCTCTGCGAGGGAGTTTTGACAAAACTGTGTGCTACTTAAATAGCAGATAAGCGAATTTCAAGTGTCTTGCTCCAACATTTATGTCCTTCTTCTGTGTTAAACAAGTCAAACGTGGAATCTCTTGCATGCACACGGGACTCCAACAATGTCTCTGTACAGAAAGGTGGTAAATGTTGAGTTTGAATGAAACTCGTGAGCGTGTGCTTACGACATGCTTATGGATGTTGTGTCCAAGATGTGCTTAAATTCTGATTAAGAGCAAGGTTACCAGACAAAATAAGGCAACGAGATGGCTAACAATTTGTCTAGCTTGCCTGCTGTTCATGTTGTAAAAATATGGGGCCGTTGAGATGAACAACACTGTGAAACGGCTTCTGAAATTACAAAGAAAAGTCTTTACAAGTAAAATTATAGCGTATAAACTTATCAACCACCATATGCCGTCATATGTAAATTTCTACCGACGAGGTTGCGAGGGAGGTGTTCATGTGCTAAACATGACGGCATTTGAACGCAGCAAAGGATGAAGATTTCATTAGAGGCGTTCGATAAATTCAAGTGAGGTGAACTCTGCTTCGTAATCATGATTGTAGCTAGATGAGTAGCTGGAGGGCGAGCTGCAACGTTTGGGCTAAAAACGTGGTGTGCATGACATCTTTTTGGGTCGAATTTATATGTCGTGGCTGACAGATACTTGCATGACATCACAGGAGCGGTGCAGATGCATTTTATGTCTTTCATCGTTTGTTTTTTTTACACGTTTGAAAAGTTGGTTGCGGTTTACTTTAATTGTATCGGAACTGGCTGCAACGCTGTTTGACCCTGAAGGCGTTTTGTGGACTCAAACGCTTCATTAACCCGTCAATCAGCACAGTGGTGAGTAGATGGTGAGTGAATTTTCATTTTTGGGAGAACTAGCCCTTGAAGCAAGCAAGCAAACAAACAAACAAAAACAAAAAAACTACCAGGCGGATTTTCACAAAACTTGGTAGACGAGTGATTCAAAGGCCAGAGAAGGATTCTGGGACAAATCCCTTGTTGCCTTGCTGCCTCTCAACATTTTAATTACCTGTCTTCCTGTCTCGTTTTTGATACTGGCTTAACAGCCATGACCCAAAGGTTAGAGAAGCCGGCCTGGTAGCGAAGGGTTGCGGGTTTAGTCCACTGACATAATCTACCCTTGGTGATAAATAAAGTGGAACACGTTAAAATCAAAATACAAACCTGAAACATAAATTGAAGGCTAAAGATGAAAACAATGCTGCACAAAGACAAAAATAACACTCCTTGCGCTTCTTCCAGCACATGGATGTTAGTGGAAGCTATTTTCACTGATGACTGTCCTGTTCATTTCATGGGTGTCATGAGAGGGGGGAAAAAAAAGAAATAAAAATAAGGAACATTGATCTGCAAAGCTGGCCATAGGTCGGCTTCATAAAGTGATTCTTGTTTGTGATGGAGTTAAGCTACGAGGGAAATGTTTTGAGAGCACTTTTTGGAGCGGCAGCCATGTCAAAGATAAATAGCGGTGTGGGTTCGCTGGCTTATTAAGTAATCCAAGGAGTCTTGTATCAACAGAGGTGTGAATGCGACCAAATATTGTTTTAGGCAGCCAGATGAGTTTCAGTCCTGCTGCTCGCACAATGGCGGCTGCTGCTGCTGCTGCTGCTGCTGCTGCTTGCCGGAGACGCCATGTAATTTGCAGCAAACACATCCCCGCTGTCTGGACCGCGATTGGACTGAAAGGTGCTAATTAAAAGTGCAGCTCGTTAGAAAGTGCCGGGCGGAGGCTGTCGGCGAGTGATTCCCGTGTGGGAGAGAGAGACAGAACCTGGAACTCTCTGCTGTGGACCTGGCGCCACATTAAAAGCAGATGATCCCGTGGAATGTTCCATATGGTTCTGGCTCCTGGATCAGTGGAACAGTTTGCTCGTATGACTCGCATACCAGAGGGAGGAAAGACCTGATAACCGGGACCACATGGCTGCAGAGGGCCTCTCCCACTGTCCATCAAAAACACCGGACGCATGCGTCCCGCTACACGGAGGAGGGATGCGTGTGTGTCCATGCGTGGCACACAGATAGCCCGGCTCGACAAACACATTTAATGTATCTCAGGTTCCCCCGAAAAGACGGAAGGGGGGGGGAGAGGAGGACGCTGTTGCGAGGGTCTCAGCAGCTATAAAGACAGAGGGGCCGTCGCAGAGACGGATGACGGCCGGGGCGGGTTGGGACTGCGTTTCTATTCAAAAACTTTTTGTCCAGATATCTTGATATTGGCCAAAAGGCCCGTCTAGAAGCCGTATATCATAACAGGCCCGACATTGCAATTACCTGTCTCCTCGTGATAAATGAGGCCCGAGAGGAGCGGCACATTTTTGGTCCGTCCTTACAGATGCCCGCCGGACAGCTCTGCAGTAAATCTGAACTGTACCTCCGCAACTGTCCACTCGCAACGACTCCGCTGTCTTACAGTGGAGCTGGCACCGGCCCTCCGTCCGAATATGGACCTCGGTTTTTACGCGAGTGACAGTCGAGACATCGATGATCGGTTAGCTTCTGCATAGCCGCATCTGGTCTGCGTTAGGCCTCATGTTGGAACGGGTTGGAATAGATTCAGCGGAAGAAGGGGGAAAAAAATAAAAGAATAAAACGAGCATGTTCAGTGTCAAATGATGGACTGTAAATGTGACAGATGTGTGGCCAAGCTGCAGATTCCACTGGGTTGACTCTTGTTTGTTTGTTTGTGCGTTACCTAAATTTGGTCAACGGTTGAGTCCTTTGCTTTTTTTTTTTCCCGAAAATCTTCGATGGGAGCCACGTCTCAGCAGGTGCTGCCAATGTTGAAGTGCTGTTTGTTTGCACGTATCGCGCACAAGCCCTCCCTCTCACAGCCTCGGATGACTCCAAAACAAAAATAAGCCTTCTTATGCACAACAGCGGATCTATCTGGGACCCTCCTCCGAGCGTCCGACGGAGTTGTCGGTTTTATTCGCGCCCTCTCTCCCTCGTTTTTCTCAAAAGGCAATGTTCGTCTCGGTGATCTTTTCTGACAGAAAAACAAACGGAGCACAAGTATCAATCGTTATTAGCACAGCTGGATGCTTTTTTTATTGCTTCCGTGTGCTCAATTTCTTCTTGAGAATCTGTTTGGAATGACTGTGATTTCGCATGCAGCGTCCCACTGAAAACTACTGCTCTCGTCACAAGTAAAGGGCACAAATAAGGAGCGTGTCGCCTCTGATCCTTGTTTCATTTTCACTGATTTATATTCTCAGGCTGCAGACACGTCCTGGAGAGAAAATTGACTGTCTCTGCATTATTATATACCCATAAAGATGCTGAGAAACTTATTCATGCCTTTATTTCAAATAGGCTCAATTACTACAAAGCTACTTCTGCCAGTGGGGTTGCGACTGAAGCTGCTGAATTAAATATTACAACTCATTCAAAAAGGCGCCGCAAAAGCGAGGACGACAGAACATCACACGGCTTTGAGGATGACTCCACCTATTCCCAATCCGAGAATCGATTTCTCACTTTCACTTTTTTTTTCCCAAAGCCCTTAACAGTTTAGGACTTCCCAAACTCTCTGATTGACAGCTGCATTCTTAAATACACCAAATTATATGCATAAGGGGAAAAAAAAAGGCAGTGCAGCTTTTTATAACGCTGCCCTAAAATTATGGAATAAACTACCAAAAGCTATAAGAGTTGCAGCCTCAGGGAACAGTGGTCAATGGCAGTTGAAAACTTAGAGACAATAGACAAAGGTTTTTTTGGCTCAACTTATCATTATGAAGCGAACGTTTCTGGCTGCTTCCGGGCGAGCTGCTGGTTTGGTGTCTGCTTGCCAGCGACTGTCGTCAAGAGAATCAGAGTTGCGTTCAGGAACATGGCGTAGATCGGTCTTTCCTGCCAACGGGCTGGCGGGGAGCCATTCTTAACACTGCCGGTGGCATTAATCTATGACCATTCCATCGTTAATCAAGATTAACGACATAGTGATCTGTTGAAGCAACAACCTGTTAATTGCCACTTTAACTTGGCTTTCAATTCGTGGCGCTTTCAATTCTCTACAAAATGATTTGACTTTGCTTTGTTGGGTTGCCTTTTCATTTATTTCCGTCACCCCTTGAGCGAAAACTCCATAAATATATAGTTTCTAATTATTGTGGTTGTTATTAAGAACCAAACAAGTAACACACTGGTTTTGATGCCTCTCTTCACTTGCGGACTGGAGCTGCACGGTATTACGCTTCATGATGATATCTGTGATGATCTCGCTTTGCACTGGAGCTAATGATTATGTTCAACCCTGTCAATCATGTTTTGATGAACTGAATAAATACGCTATCATGACTGAAACATAGCTAATTTGTGATGCCGTGCAAAAAAAGGAGAAAACTGACACAATTCACATTCGCAAGACTGATGTAGCTTCCTTTTCTGTTGATCTACTCATCAATTAATGGCCAATTAATTCCAAGGGTGCACTTCCTGAAAGGGAGATCTCTCTCTTCAAACACTTGATGACACAGTGGTTGCTCTGAAAATCAACATTATGCGATATGTTCAGCCAACTTTAGGACTCAGCATATAATCCCGCCAAAGACTGAAAGACTCTCTGAGCCGCCCTCTGACTCAGTGGTTTTAACAGCATTTTTAGGTATTTTCTTTTAACTTTCAAATGCTTTCACAGTGATGATGAAACGCAGAGACATCTTTGAGCTTTGCATCATTGGAGCTTTCCACAGAATCAGCTCAGAAACTCGCTGGGTGTCTCTCTGAGCAACAGTGCCTCTGTTTGGCAGCACTGCTGCACCGATCTCCACAGTACGCCGGGCAAAAAGCAGGTATTGCTCGAAACACATCAGACTCCTTGCTTATTTTGCAGGCTTTTTCTGGCTTTGAATCTCCGTCGAGACTGGACATTTGGTAGAGACGTATCTGAGTTGCCAGCAGAACTATAACCAGAGGGAATGATGAAACATATTGGCAGCACGCCCTGCTGTCGTGTCAGTTCTTACCAGTAAGTGGCCGGTGGCGGGGTCAGCCGTCATGGCCTCATTCTGGAAGGTGTTGGCCTGGACCAGCTCCTCTTCCTCCCGCCTGTCTTTCTCCCCTGTGTCGTCATCGTCCAGCTCATCCAGGCTCTGAAATAAGATGAAGAAGAGACGTTGAAGAGAAAAGTACCGACGAGCCCCGGGAGGAGTGAGCACGGTCACAAATGTATATAAATATTTCAGCAGGGGTGCTTATGCGGACGCATGCCCCGAGCGTTGCATTATTTTTGGCCAGGGTGCCGTGCAGCCGCTCGCTTTTCAGCCCATCGCAGCGTAGATGGCGTGCAACACTGATAAGAAAGAAGATTATGAGGGAGAAGAAGGTGGAAGTACTCAAGACGCTGAACATTGCTGGTGGGTGTGCGCATTGTAAACAGTCGTTAGCTGTGTGGTCAACACTTTGCAGATGTAGTATTAACTCAGCTACCCAGCTCGTGTCAGCCCACATCATCACTTATCTTTCTACCGGTGAATGTTGTTGTCAAACCGGGAACACCTGAGGGACGGGTATAGTAGGGGGTGCTGGAGATGAAGGCAGATGTCGTGAAATTGTTGTCATAGAAACAAACGCCATGCAAACACTTTATATCCCTGTGCTCCCGAAGGCCTTCCGAGCGCTGCCAGAAAAAACAAACAAGCCTCCAAGGACTTGAGCCTTTGGAGGTTCAACATGCTGCTTATTCAAGATCTTGTTGGGACTGATGACACAACAAGATGAGTACGTGCGGTTTTCACTTGTAGCGCAAATGTATCTGCACTGTTCAGCCATGGAACATGGGTTTGATTAATTTGGACGTGATGCGCTAAAACCTGCTTTACACCTTCACCTCCCCGACGTTTTGTGACGCACGGCTGCAAACACCTTGCCAGAAACCTGTTTGTTAAACCGATTACATAACCAGGATATTAGCTTTTTCCAATGTAAATCGATCTAGAATCCTTCACCGTGTTTGCGTGAAGTTAAAAAGAAATCAATTTACGGCCGAAAGCTTAAGTGCACGTAAACGCGCTGCGTGGTGACGGATAAGGTCGTTCCCACCGCAACAGTGATAACAACCGCTGGCTCAACACACCCAGGATCTGCTCTTAATCCTCTTAAGACATGATCACATTCACTTCCAGGAATCCCCCAGGAGCTGCAGCTCTAACGCGACACAACGCTTGATGGACTCGGCCAACAGGAAGACAGTCTGTTCCAGGGCCTTTCACCTCCCGGGGACGGTCAGAGGGAATTTCAGACCGCTGGAATGTCCCTTGAAAACACAATAAAAGACACGTATGCAGGCATGCATCTCTTTGACAGAGAGCGGGAACTTCACTCCTGTCAAGTCTGGAGTCTTTACCATGAAATGTGGGCTTCCTATTTGTGTTACGTTACAGGGGGGCTGAGTTAAAGAGTTCATCCGTCGCGGGGGCGCGAGGATGAACCGCCCCAACGCAGCATCCACATCAGGATGGATGGCCGCATCGTGACGAGAGACAGAGATCGCGGCCAAACTCCCAGAGGGGCACAATGCAAACCGGTCTTTCCTGTTTCACGCTGCAGGGCGAACAAAAGATGCTCGTTCCAACAGGCCCTTTACTGGTAAAAATAGCCTTACAAGGTTAAACAAGGAATGAAGTCATTTGCGAGGCCTTTCCTGCCAAACGGTTTATCAGTTGCCCTTGGGGAAAACGCCAGCTCCTTTTTTCTTTTTGGATTCTTCTTGCAGCCTTTGCACTTTCCTCCTTTTGTTTTTTTTTTGTTTTTTTTCGGGGGTTTTTTCATCTCTGCCCACCGATCCTCTCTCCGTCTCCGGACACACGAACAGAAACAAGCCAAGCAATAAATCCTACCTTATTAATGTCAAGAGAGGTTTCGATTCGGCTCATTCTTGCCATAGTTTCTGGTATTCCTGCACCGAATTGCGCAATGTTTGGACGGCGAGCCCACACAAAGCTACACAGGAAACCTTTTGTTGTTGTTGTTGTTTTTTTAATCAAGCCCGAGCAGCCAAATTGACAGGGTACCATTTTGGGACCAAACATATGGGAAATCAAGGGTAGAGATTTGGGGTAAAAAGAATTTCAACAAAAGTCGGCCTGTGTCAACACACAGTGAAATGTACAGTGACTAACCATTCTGCTATGCACAAACGTGCCTCAAATGTGGAACCAAGAATCTCAATGTTTATTTTGGAAAGAGAAGCAGCCCGTTTTGCCCTCCAGTATTCCAAATTGCTGTGCATTTGTTCTATTCCAAATAAAGGGAAAGAGAGTTACGTGCGCGACCATATACGGGAGGCTTTTGCCTCTGACATCATGAAAATGTGTATTTTTCTGGCCTCGGACTGTACACAAGCGGCGGAGGTGTGGAAGGATGAGTGAGTAACTGAGCAATGTGTTCATATTTAAGCACTGTGAGAGATAAATTTCTTGAAAAAAAAAAAAAAAAGAGAAGAGTTTGCGTGGAATACGTCAAATCACAGCTTGAAAATGTCAGCTCTTGCTCTTCTATTACACGTTGCAGATATGGAACTTTAGATAAGGAGCGAGCCTCGAAGCGCGCGCACATGCTCGCCGGCGTTATTCAGGCATGATGGCAGTATGCTTGCTTTATTTCAGCTAATGATGTTATCTAGCGCATGTTTAATAGTTTCCAGGATGGTTTTGTGCTCGTTACAGCTCATTTGGTTTTGCTTTTTTTTTTTTTTGCTTTGTTTTTTTTTTTTTTCCTTCTTGTGCACAGGATTGATGAGAGGCTGGGGCTTGCACTTGGACTGCGTTTGTGCAAGCGGGGCAGAAATGTTTCCATGCAAACACGGCCCTGCACTCGAGGATGCTGAGCTGTGCGCTTGTATCACAGATGTTTCTATTCACAGAGGAGGCCGTCGTCAGTGTGTGTGTGTGTGTGACAGAGAGCGAGAAAGCAGGAAAGCGTGTGTCAAGGACGAATCAATCACTGTATTATACACATTTCTGAGATCACGTAAGATTTTACCAGCTCCGCATAGTAAATAAAACAGAACATCCAAGTAAGGCGGGCTGTTAGTTAGGTGCGAGTCGAGTAATAAGATGTTGGCGGATGATTTGTTGAGAAACTGAGCAGATAAACATCTTGTAAAATCAAACAACCAAGCGGCATTTGCTCACAGCGGCATGTCTAATGACAAAGAAGCTCTTTGTGGACCAAATGAGGCTTTAGCAATCTATCAAAAAAACAAAACAAACTCTAAACATTTCAGTATTACTGGTTTACTTAAATTATCAATATTAACTGTAAAAACAAAAAGGCTTGCAACTAACCGTCTATATTCTGGTGAAGAAGGTGCACGTCTAAGAGGTGAAAAAGTGGGAGCTGAATGATGCAGCCACATTTGCAGGATCCTCCCTGCTTCCTGTTTACAACAGAGGAGAGTTTCAGGGGCCTCATGAGTGTTTACACAAGTAAAACAAGTATCCTGGTCTGCTGCAGACGCAACAGCCGTAACCGTCACTCTGCAGATTAATTAAAGAAGCTACATCTGGAGCAGGGCGTCACGCTCCATCGGCTCTGCCTGTTGACGTTGGAAACTCTCTTTGGTGAGGGAAATGATCGTTTATTCCCGAGCTCCGTCCCCAGCTACCGGCGGACTCTGGATGCGCGTGGTTGTTTTCTGCAAAACTGCAGGCTGCTTGTGTTACTTTACCGCTCTGGCGTTTGCTTGATGTGATTGCCAGCGCTTAACAGAATTGAGTGCAATGTGAAGCAGCCAGGAGGCATTCAAGATTAGACCAAATAGAGAAAGGAGAAAAATATTGCAAAAAGAAAAAAAAAGAAGCCGACTGGGAAGAGTGATGTCACGTTCGGCGGCAAGTAGACTGGTGCAATGGTGGATAATTCGATGTGGTTTCCTTGCGCGTTCACGTCCTGCATGTTTTTACAGGTCATAACAGAGATGGCGACCATTGACGCAGGCATGCAAGCATGACTGGCACATGCAATTTCCTCATATACTGTTCAGCGTTCTTCGCTTGATAATCAGTTGTTTCAGCAGAGTAATTTTATCATGTCATCCATCAAAAAATGTGTGTAAGGTGTGATACTAGCATTACCTCCTCCGGGTTGTATTCCTCCGCCAGGCAGTCAAGCGGCAGTCCACAATATGTGTGCTAAAGACTTGAAATGTCATCATTTCATGCAATTACAAATTTGTCTGAAACTTTATAGGGTCCCCGTGACCCTGACCTCAACCCGCTAATCAGTTCATTCCTGACTCCAAGTGGACAGTAGTTCAAAGTTTTTAGCGATGTAAAAAGATCTTCCCCAAAACTTTAATGAAGTTTGGTGAAATTAGGCCGGTTGTCCTAAAAGTTCAGGTGGAAGGCAACTGGAACTCTTTTGGTTGTTGTTCGGTCATTGAGGAGGTCATTTTGCCTCTCATCCAAAAAAGCTTCTTCAGTTCTAGCTGGGAGGTGAAACGTCCTCAGCAGCCAGAGGCAGTCCAGTATGTAAGCGCCGTGGCTCGCCATGACCTCGAGCATGACTACCACCTAGACAGAAATTCCGCCAGGTTTTTGTGTAATACTGCTAACAAAGAAACAAGCAAACTGATGAACGGATGGTGAAAACAGCAACAACAACAACAACCTCCTTGGGCAGAGGAGATGCTGGACTGATAACACCTCATGGACAGATTCAAACCTGCTGGCGTTGTCTCCCTGCCAGCGCTCCGTCCACTTAGTCCTCAGATTTATCTCCAAACAAGCAAAGGGCATCTCTGCTGGAGGCGACGCTCTTATACATCTGGCGCGGTGACTTGTGCGTATTAATCACCTGCCTCTTGCCGCATTATAGGGACTTCATTAAGATGATCTATTAGAGAAGAGGGATGCTGGCGCAACGCTGCCCGGTGTCTTTTAATCAGGACTGCCAGTCAGCTCAGAGATGGGGCCTTCACTTCTTTGGTAGAAGGTTATGTTTGGTCCTGCAGGGATAATGCGCATTTTCCTCTTACCGTTTCTCAAATATGAGGCATACCTTATCAAAACATCAATAAGAGTGACAGGTGGATCTCTGAAACACCTTCATAAAGGAGCCTCCGTGCCTGGCCACATTCAATTTAACAGGCAAACATCTCCTCCACTGCTCTTCTGACTGAAGTCTGGCCTGAGACAACACGCACAGGAGCAAGGCAAGACAGAGAAGAAAAAAACAACAACCCTAAATGCATCAGAATGCAATGTCTCAGCAAAAAAAACAAGATTTCAAGATTTAATTTTTCCACCATTCCAAATATACGTTATCACCATCATCGAAACGCCCGCCTGGTTTCAATCACCCATTCAAAAATCGGATGCCTTTTCATGTGAATGCAGTCCCAGATTTGCACAGCGGTCTTTTATTTTTGCGGGAGGGCTGTCAAATGGAGTCAAGTCAAACAGCAGAAACGAGACGGAGCAGCTTGCGTTGGCCACAAAGCCCGGCGTTTCTTTCTTTACCATCCAGTGTTCACCGAACGAAAAGTCATTCACTTTTTGGCTTGCGGTCCGTTTGTCTGCAATATTTTAATCAGCTCTCGGCCGGGCCTTATAAATGAGCTCCCCTTTGCAGGCAGGAAGAAACACGCTTTCAGCAAACAAACAGCAGGGGTCCGCGTTGATTGCTGACCCAGAGACGGCAGCATCAGCATTCCTCTGAACATGTCAGATGGAGCTGCGGCCTGAGGGGAGGCCAGTTGGGCAGAAACATTTTGACTGCCTTTGAGAGGCTTTTATACAACTGTGGGAAACAGCACTTGGCACCGCGAGTTTGCCAGACTTGTTCTCCGGCCTATGACCTCCACGGTAGGGTGGAATGGAGCGGCGGTTTCGACCAGGATCGTAAAGAGTCTGGTTGCGGGTATATATGTATGTCTTTGTGCAAGGGGTTAAGAGGACGGAGCAGCCTTTGTAGCTTCGGGGGGGGCGCAGGGGGGCTCGCTAAGTATAAACAGGACCTTACTAAAGGCGGACTGAGACGTCGGAAGGCTGCGGCAGGAGTTTGTCTATCGACGTGCAAGAATCCATCATTTTATGCCTGCGTAGATATACGCAGCGTTTACGACACTTTTTATGACGCCGGCGGCCAGGCTGTCTGCTTCGCCATCCCATTTTACAGCTGCAAAAGTAAGCGAGGTGAGATAAACGGGCTAAAAATAGGGATTGTAAAATTGCATCATATCGCGGGCCTCTTAGGTAGCCGGCCCAACTGATATCGGTTCGTCAGCATTAGCATCTGGGTATGGGTTCAAATATAACGTACATTTTACTGGTTTAAAAACGGACAACATCACATCACCCTGATCTTTGCTCCCCTCCGCTGGCTTCTCGGATTAAGAGTCAATGGTAAGATTTTACTGACCACTTTTCAATCACGCCTGAGCCTCGCCTGGAGTCACACAGCAGAACTGCTGACCACTAACGAGACAGCTGGCAGCCTCGCATCCTCGGGGCTTGAATCTAGAGGTGACCCTGCTTTTACCATCAGCTTTGAAATGTGCAACCTGAGGAGATGAGGCCTGCAGAATCAGCAACTTCTCTTAAATCACCTCTTAAAAAAACAAACAAAAAAAAAACGACTTTTCTTTATTGACTTGCTCTCATGTGATGTCATTTTTATTTGACATGGATTTTTTGTGTATTTTGTTTGCATTCATCTATTTCTGCCATTCGATGTTGTTGTTTTTTTGTCTTCATATGTTCTTCAGCTGTAATCCAATCCCTGCATTACTGACGGCTGTTATTTTTCATCAACATGAAGAAACCCTGCAGTGTAGCGTGGTTTCCGTTTCCATCATTGTCAAGTAGAGACGCTATTATCAACTTTAAAACTCTTTCTTATAAATCCCTTCCTTTATTTTGTGCGGGCGACACACACCTATATTTCCATATGCAGTATATAACTTTGAATGTGCTTTGTGAGATCACGCACACGTCCGTGTTCTCTCATTCACCGTGGTACGACCATAGCTAGCAGAGGTTCTGCGGTTAAAACGTGACTTTTGCTTTTGCTGAAAAGGAGGAAATTACAGAGGTGGAGAAACTTGCAGGAGAAAAACCCAGAGTCGTCAATCGCAGCGGCCCTGACATGTAGGAGGAATCAGCGGTTGCATGAGCGGGATATCAGTAACTGCCTCCGAACGACACTCTGACAGGCTGAGAGCTTTTCAACATGGATTACAACGGGAGTGAGTGTAGAAGAAGGCGGTAGCAGACCTTAAATCACCCTCCTCCCTGCTTTTAACAGGCTTACTGCAGCACCACGACCGAACCCCTGACCCACGGCGCACCATAATCCTGTCGTCATGACTCCCGTGCATACACACAGCTATTTTTTTATTTATTTTTTTGTTTAATCAACACCCCTGGTCCTGCATGAGCTCCACGCATTTCAATATCAATCCAATTAAGAGGCATCTCGGTTCGAACGACAGCAATATTTGGGGCTGTCAACGTTCACGTGCCAAACATTCATTATCAGTTCAAAACCGGCATCTGGCTGCAGATGAGAGTTTAAAATTAAAATCAGGAGGCAGATGATGGAAGAGTTGCAGGTAAGCTACAATTAATGACTCAAATGGGAAAAAAAAAAAAAAAACGGAGGATAACATTGCGGGCTGCGTAAAACGCCGCTAATGGACGACATGAAGTGATTGTGTTTAATGTAATGAAATAATTTGACATGATGGAAAATTGTGTAATTATATGGTTCTGCCTTCGATTACTGGGAAATATTTAGCTCTTTGAATTTATGCGAAACAGATTGGCTTTATATGACTGCAGGGGGATAAATGCCACATGTGCAGTACTTTTCAAATGAAATAAGAAGCTATTTTTTGACTTTTAAGATTAAAAAAAACAAACAAACTTCTAATCTGTCCCTGCCAGGAGCAGGGATTTCGCACCATGTATTGCTTTATGTGCCTTAATCTCCGCGATGCATCCACGCCACTTCGCCGAGGCGAGAAAGCTCCAAACAAACATCTGAATAGCATTAAATGGCCTGACATAAACCGTAAGTCAAACACATTTCCATCTGATTATCAAACATGAGCGGCTCTGCGCTCCGTTTCCTTCAGGTGTAAACAGGGGACAGAAGCAGGCTGCTTTAGCATGTCCTGGCGAGCAGGAGGTGATTGCTATCTTTCTGTATATCTGCTAAAGCGGCTCAATAAGACACAGCTGACCCTGCTGAGGAGACTAAAACCCCATTAGCACGTTTTTCTGACACTGACGGGTCCATGTCAGCGTCCAGCTAAGAGCTTAACTTTCTGCTCCCACACAGAAACCCATTCCACTGAAACATCACACAAACGCAATCTCAACATTTTGCTCCCAGTAAAATTGATCAAATTCAGCAAGATAATGATGACATTTTGTCTTAATTGTGTCTTTAACAATGTCTTGCCAACTACAAACTCAATTCAGTTTCATTTCTTCAAAGTGTTTGCAGACGATGAGCATGTGTTGCATCTTTCATTTATCATCACGGATCTGCAGTCAGTCTTTTAAAAATCAAACACTAATTGGCATCTTAATGTTCAATTCATTTGTCAATTATCAATAAATGCACAAGTTGTGTGGTCAATAAAATACTGTAAAGTGGTGTAAAGTGCACATCAGTGCAAGGACCATGATTACATTCTAAATTTGTCCTGTTTATCCAGAACCCAAAGATATTCAGCTTACTGCCATATAGGAGTAAAGAAACTAGAAAGTGTAATTTTGACTTCTTTTTAAAAAAAGTACTCAAACCGATAAGTGGACTATCAAGTTGGGGATAAGTTTAAAAGTTGACAACTAGTTTATTGGCTGTTGCAGCTTTGCTAAAGCTAAACTCAATGGCCAGTCAAAGACTTAAATGAATGCGGACCTCATGTTTATCATGTTACATTACTTACTCGCACTCAAGCAAGTTTTAATGGTCTGCTGACTAGATTTTTATACAGATTGATGGCTTCCTGGAACAAAATCCAAAACAGATTAGAGTTGAAGATCAATGTTAAACGGGGCTAAACTTGCACACCGACCTTTCAGAAAGTCCCGTAAACATTTAATGGAGAATTCGGTGTCTTAGGAAGTTAAAATGAATGACTGTCAGGTTCTTCTGGCATGCCCGTACTGACATCCATCCCTCTGACCCGAGACACAACAGCTCGGACACAAGAGCTCCGGGCTGTCTTGAGCGAGGTCAGATAGTTTTAGCATCTGTGCGTCCCGACCACAGACCAGGGTGGTTGTAAGTCAAGCCGGAGTGAGTCGGCGCGGGCAGGCTGCTGCAGCTCCCGGCCTCCCCCGTCGCCCAGAAGCCAACACCTTTTCTGCAAACCAGCGTTACTAACGGGATGCCCGCTGTGCGCCGTACAGGGGCCTCGGGGGGGTGGGGGGGCTAGCGGTCCTGTGTTTTGTCTAACCGCTAATCTTGTTTTCGGCCCAGCGCTGCCGTGCACACGTCTTCCTTCCTGTTCTGATGACAAAGCATAAACACACCAGCTCTACCAAAAGTGCTCCAACACATTTTTTATGACTATATATATATATATATATATATATATATATATATATATATATATATATATATATATATATATATATATATATATATATATGTTTGTACCAGCATTCGTGGCAGCACAAAACCACACAGATGTTTTCGGTCATCCAGCCCTTCATCAGACAGGATTTAGAAAAACCGCACGAGCGGTTGGAAATCATGGAAGGGAGGAAGATGAAAATCCGGAAGACAAAAGAGCGCAGAAGCGACATCCTGCCGCTTTGAAATGTCCAAACTCGGTCTTCCAGAATGTTTTACAGTCAGTTTCCTGAAAAACCTCCATCCACATGAGGACAGATTTTTTTTTTTTTTTTGCCAAACTAGACTGCTACAAGTGCGCTCTCCGTATTTTCCATATTATTGCATATGCAGTCTTGCAACAGAGGACAGAGATGGAGAGCGGGCTTTCTTATATCCGTTGGTTTCCCTGCTGGAACGAGAAACCTTGATGTTTGGTTTGATAGCGGTTTGAGTTTTGAGCAGAACACCAAAGCTTGTGCAATCAGGTTTTTGTTTTTTGTTTTTTTTAATCATCTCGGAAACATCGGAAAGATATGTAAATACAGTTCATAGCTTGAGCATGCTTGATCCTCTGGGAGAAGAATCTTTTCTGATTACAGGACATATCCGACCACTGCAGTATGACGCAAAGCCTGGAAGCCTCTACAAAGGTCCTGGTCTACCTCGCAACCTGGCACGACCTGAGAAACAAACTCAGCATTTGTAAGTGGAGGTATTTTGTCAGCTGACACCTCTCATGGTGGGAACTTAACAAAGAGAAGTTAAGTTTTGGACCGCTGTGGAGCTCTGACCCCCTTCGGAGCAGAAATGTGCCCTGCTCCTCTGTTGATTGTGTTTATCTAATGAGAATGAGGCGGTCAGAGAGCCATTCAGGCCTCGCCGCCTTTCGTCCAGGCCATCGTGTTTTTTGGCGGCCGACGAGGGTTTTCTTGGCCGGGGGCTCGCGCTCATTCAGAGCTCCAGCGACTCTGGACTATTCAGGTTTCGCAAAACCTATCAAAAGAACCACAGAAATGCCGCGCAGGAGCGCAGCCAGGTCCACCGCATCCAGGAAGCCACATATGTGGCAGCGGCAATCACGGTGCAAATGGTTTTCTCACATTGTCGGTTTGCTCGATGCAACTACTGCCAAGTCTCCTAAAGAAGGTAGAATGTGGCCTGATTGCTGCTTATTAACTAGGAAATAATCAACTACAATGTGAGGGAATGATGAAATGCAAAGATCCAGGGCTTCGCGGCGCCTTTTAGCAGCGGTTGCTAATCTGGCAACAAGGCATCAGGCGCTGGTTTTTAACCCGCTATGATAATGGGCCAGTATAATTACATTTTGTATTTTAGTGCTAAAACATTTTCACACGGAAGCTCAACATGGGCCATTAAATGGGAGCACACAGATATCAAAAGGATTGCTTGGCCCTGTCTCGCAAACAAAACAGGCTTGTATAAAATGGATTACATTATAAACAAGTGACTCATCCTCACAAATGAAGCATAACAAAACTCGTGATGTTCTAGCCTGGTGGTTGTGTGTCCGAACAGTAACATCTTCACGGAATAAGATAATTAAATGCTCCGGATTTGCTGAATTTGTGTTCCAAAAAGATACGAGAACCAGTGAACCCTTTCCTGACAGTTTTATGGCTCCAAGACCTAAATTCTAGTTCTCCTGCACAGCATGATGCTCTAAGTCAGATTCACGGTCTCGTTCCCCTCCAGCCCCGCCCTCTCCTCCAAATATGGTCGTCTCTATTTGTGGAAAAAGGATGACGATGGCTAAAATGCCTGACATGAGGATTCAAAATGGGAGTCCGTAAAAGCAATGTCATATTATATTGCCTGGTTGCAATGATCTGACAGAAGAATCAGGCAGGGTGAATCTCATCTGTGTATCGGGACACTCCCTGCTGTGGTCTGGGCTTTAGTCAGTATCAGTATTGGGTTTTATGATTTTGTTTATCTGATGATTTATCGTTTTACATTGTGTCCAACACTGAAATGGTTCCTGACAGGAGAGACGGCATGTCATTTCAATTCTGGAATAATCTTTCATGGAGAGGAATAGGCAGGTGTTTTTGCCGTTATGCCTCCTATAAAAACTGCCAATAAAAAAAAAAAACTGACAGGAAGCTCACGGAGAACCTGGATCAGGAAGCAGAGGTGGAATCGGTGTAGATAAAAACAAAACGACCCAAGAGGGGTGAACTACTGAAACGCTGTAATACCTGCAACCAGCCTCGGCGGAATAATAAAGACACTCCTGCACAGCACAAACACAGCAACTGAGATGGCCCGTTGAGTGGCTGATTACGAAGATTGCTCAGACAGCTGTTGAAAGAACAAGAGGTGGTGAGTCAGCCTCGACCACAGTGTGTGTGTGTGTGTGTGTGTGTGTGTGTGTGTGTGTGTGTGTGTGCGCGCGCTGCGTGAGTTGTGTGTTTGTCAAGAGCAGTAGCGGCCTGAGGGCACCTGATGGCAGTGCTTAACCATCGTGCTTCCCAGGGCAGCACCTGAACAACACACCTGCCAATAAGGGGTCTGTGGCTGTGTCGGGTCCCCCCGGCAAACGCAGCCGTCGCCGTCATGGTGGCTCGCCAGTTGAAAAACTGCCCTGGAAAATGCCGTGTCACAGGTCTGGTAACGTGTTTTCCTATTAAGTTTATGTGACAAAAGAACTTTCTTCCGCCGAGGTACAAAGCTTATGGAGAGTTCAAGGGGAACTGTTGTCAGCTTTGACGGAAAATGTCATCAACTAAAGGAATGAACTCCTCAGTATGTGCTATATTGACTGCAGAGATGTACAGCCGATGGCTAAATGTACCAGAATTCAGCGCGCGCGCGAGCGTCTCATGCCAAAACCCTTTTTCATTCAAAATCCTGCCCAGCTGGAGGAGGTCGGTGTCAGCTGTCGTGCAGCTGTGGATTTTTTTTTAATGGGCGAGTGCCCCCTGGCTACGCAGAGGTGGCCCAATTAGCCTGCAGTTCTTGCTTCACATCCGCGATGTCACTGCCGTCGGCGCACCAACAGAATCTGCAGGCATTTCTTGGCCAATGTAGCACACAATGAGGCAGCTATTACTTCAACTGGCACCGTGAACTCTGATTGGAAATAGACAGGAAAAGTGGAGAAATTTTCCCTTCAAGCCTTCTTTTAAAAAGTGAATAAGTATTCACAAAAAAAAAAAAAATAAAAAATACAACAAAAACACAACTGGCTCAAATTGGGACGTAAAATAATTCACATTTTCTGGCAGAACTGTCTGTTCCCAGTAGATAACGCGTTTGTGTTCCGGGCTGCATCATCTGAAAACTCTAAGCAGACCTTCCGAAACAAGGTTTGCTCCCGAGTGTTATGCAACCTTTGGTCGCGACCTGGCCAACCTCTGTCAATAACAATAAGACTCATCAGACCAGAGAGATGTGCTTGTAAATGTGTGCTTTGGTTCCTTTGTCCTAGAAATGAATAATAATTTTGCATTCTTACGTCTGTTGTTTTTTAATAAACGGACCTACCTGAATAACAACCCGGACCTTCAGATAACATGAGCCTCACAGGAATGCTGACTCTTTCGTAACAGTGGTCGGGCCCATGTAGCATTCAATCGAATACGAAAACACGGCGGCGTGATCGTGATGCCACAGCGCTCGGGCATTTTGTAGTTTGCTGCGAGCCTTGATCCACTCATTAGCGGGGGAGGGGGAGAAGAAAAAAAAGTGGCTTGGAAAGCAAAGATTTCCCCCTGAGACTGCTTCCTCTCCCTCCTCTTGAAGGGTCTGGCCTGTTAGAGAGGAATTTCTACGCCCAAATCACAGCCTAATTAAGGAGATAATGTCTTGTAGAAACTAAACAAATAGCTTGAGCAGCCGGCATACCCTGCAGCTTCTGAGCAGGTCACAATTCAATTATTTTAGACAGAGCATCTTGCCAGGCAAGGGCCGCCTCTTAAAAATCAAATTTACCGATGGGATTAGCTGCTTTATAGGAAACAAATTGTCCTCTTTGTCTTGTTAGCTCTGGCTCATTTTCTATTTTACACAATCTGTGCTTCCTTCTAAAAAAAAACAAAAAAAACATTGAGCCCACAACTGTCACACAATGGAACTTTTCTCAAATTTGTTGACATGCTGTGAAAAACCCGCAAGACCTTTATAATTAATACCATCTTTCCAAATTAAAAAATTTGCACAGACTGAAAAAACAAATGCGCAAGCCAAACTTTAAGAGCCTCTTAATGACAGGCCCTCGTCTGATTGCTGCCTGACAACTCATCTGCGTTTGAGCCCATGTGTGGAATTCGCATCGGCGCTTGGCAGCAGCTCGCGGGAGCAGCTTTCCCAAATAAACATCGGGCCGAGGAGCATCTACCTACCTGGGAGAGGCGCCTAGGGGACGACCGTAGCTGTGACTGACGTGGCTTACAAAAGGGAAAAGCAAGGAATGGAAAAACACTGGGAACGCTTCGATTTAAACCCCACGTCTGCCGGTTTATTCTCCATGGAATACCGTTTCCACTTTTCACGTTTATGCACGAGAGCTTCATCGCGAGCTGGAGCTTGGTGGTAAACACATCAAGGATTACCATGCTTTTGATTACATTTCCAAAGGTATATGATTTGCTCCACTTTCTTCACCTTCTCTCAATCACCTCATGAGTAAAAGGATCTGGATTTTCTGCTGTTGTCGAGTTATTGTCGTGCTCACGTGTCCTCTCAATAATCTCCTGCTAAGCCTCTACATGGTTCAGAATCAGGTTTCTCCAACACCACTATCTGTGTTAGCCGGTTTATTACTTAATCCTGTGCCTCATTGAGGCACTTAAAATTAGAAAGACCACTGAAGACAGCTGCTAATAAGCGACCGACTTGACTGGATGAAGCAGCTGAAGTGGAGGCTTTAACTGCCCAATCAGGAATACTCAGAAATAATAAAACCGAGGAGGAGGGTGAGACATTTATCTCCTAAATCTGCATGATATGGGAATTAGCGTGAGGGACAGTAGTGATGGCGCATACGAGCGCGAGTCTGGAGGGAAGGTTAATCGTTCTCTACAAAGGCTCGGCGGCGAGCGGTGAACCAGGTTACAATATCGGAGGAATTTCAATGAAGTGCAAGTTGATCCCCAGAGTGGTGCTCGGCGGCGGGACACTCATCAAGTTTCTGTGGGTTTGCTTTGGCACGCTGCGCCACATTCTCTCCGGAGTCGCCTCTTCTCGCCAGCAGGGATGAGTAGCAGACACTTAGGAAAATAACTTTTTTTTCTCCTTTTCTTTTTTTCCTCCGTTTATCCCCCCGCGCAGCTGCCGAACATGAAAAATGCATCTGGCGGAATGGTTAAACCTGTGTGGCCGCGGACCGCTGCAGACAGACCGGACCAGCTATCCCGTTGCAGATGTCGGTGCATGCGGAGGACATTTAGAGAGGATTTTTTAAAAAAGAAGAAAAAAAAAGGCCTTTTTACAAACTTAAGAGGACCGTGCGGTTGAGGGGAACGCATGGTTTGAGATTAGCATGACGAGACCAAAGTCCATAACAATGAGTCGATACTAGCTGGTGCCCAGGAAAAGCAGTTGCGAAGTCCTATCTAACTTCAACACGCAGCGTGTCAAAACGCGGGACAACGGAGATGCCGCGGAGAAGAATGAAAGTGAGCCACTGTGCTCGTGCGTTGCCGGGCTTCCGCTGCGCGCCGTACCCTCGCAGCCGGGCAGACAAAGGCTATTGTGCCTCGACTGGCATTTAATCAAGTCCGGCCATAAGTGCAAAACGACGCGTTTGCTCCCCCCGTCTTTTCTTGTCGTGATGTTTTGAAGTGCTCTTGTCGGTCAGCGATGATAAAACTGTCCTGGGGTGGTGATTAAGAGGCTCCTACATCAAAAGCTGTCTGCCGATCCCATGTTACAGGATCATAACAACTACTTCATTATGATAACCAATGACAATACATATTAATTAATAAAACATTGATTTCTAGCCCCATCTTCCAAGGTTCACGTTCTCTCCCATAAACAGTGTGACGCTTGCTATCAAATGATGCTCCATTTACTTAGAAGAGCATGAAATATAGCTGACGAAGGTTTTGAAGACTACTTAATTACATTTAATATTCTATAATTTGAATTCAACTTATATAAACTGATTTCAAATTCACCACAACACTCTTTTTTAAGTGTAGGTCAAGGTACCAAGAACGTCCTAATTATCATTCAGGTAACAGATGCAAAGAAATGACAGGGAAAAGTTAAATTTCTTGATTTGATGTGGTTCTGAAATTTGAGATATTTGAATCTAATTGGAAACGCCGATATTATGAAGTGTGATCATCCTTGCCATGTTTTGTTCTGCAGTCCAACATATATTTTTGTTAATTTTTTTTTTTTTTTTTAATTTAAGACCAAAAAAAATATCAGGTAGCAAAAAAAAAAAAAAAGGTTATTCTGAAGGAATGTATGGATTCTACTGTTTTGTTCTGGTGGGAAAGAACGCAACACAGAGGAACCAAACTGTCACTCCGGAAAGTTCTCACCTATTAAAAGTGACAGGGAGAACACAAAATGTTGTTCGTAAAAGCTTAAACTTTATTGTCTGCTCTCTGAGATCTTGGTTGATGCATAAAAAAAAAGTCCATACATGCGCACTGACAGCTTTCAGTGAATTTGGTTTTGTTGACTCCAAACCTGTTAGGAACCCTGATGGAAGTCTGGAACTGGGACACAGCACGAACGCTTCCTGCCCAAAATAAACGTGTGGCACGCCATTATTAGAACTCTTCAGTGATGTGTGGGGGGGCGGTGATAAAGGCAGAAAAAAAAAAAAAGCTGGATGTCGAGGCCTATATGTGCATGTGTGTGCGTGTGTCTGCAGCCTATGATTATATTATGTAATTTCCACTTGAGGTAACAATGGCTGGCCTCTCGCTGCTGAATCTCCCTCCCTCCCTCTACAACGATTACATCCTTCCTGGTATTAATAGGGTCAAAATGGGCTGTTATCTTTTAAGGGCAGAGGTCTGCTCTTCCATGACTTTGCTGATGGCCTCCGTCCTCATCCCTCGGAAACGAAGACAGCGTTTGCTCTCCTCAAGACGAACTCTCTGAGACAATCGACACTGAAACTTCGACCTTAGAGCAGTGCCTACATGGGTTTAGAGGCTAAAACTATATTTCCCAGGATTCTCTGGAGTGGAGATAAAGCCACAGGATTTCAAATGAGGACCAATGAGAACATCTGAACTTATTAACGCGCATCACGAAATCGTGAAACAGGGCAGAATGTAATTATTAATCCCACGTTTTCCATGTCAGTAAACCAGTGGATTAGGAATTTGACACAGATTTGACTGCGATGTATTTCGAGATAATCAAAGTAAAACAGTCCGTCCATGCCAATTAGTGAGGTTAAAAACGTTAAAAACGTCTTCCTACAGCATAATGTTTCTGCCAATTCTAGACTAATAAACTTGTATTTCAAGAGGGCTTCTTACACTGATGCTCAAAAGCCACATGTGGGTCAGCTTTTAATAACATGTCATTTGGTTTCTAGACTCTTTCTTGCCCGTGAATGACTTCTGCATTATGCTGTTGTCACTTGCGGACGTTCTTGGCTGGAGAAGATTGCAGAACCCCGCTCGCCCAGCAAACGTTCACTTGGTGCTCACTGGATGAGGCGGCAGTGATGTGCACGCAGAGGCGATAATTCTGAGGATTTGTTTTATGGTGTAAAAAACGATGAAATGATGCCAATAAACGTGGATGTGAACCGAGAGGTACAATTACGAGCCACAATCTGCTCATTTGCACCATTTGACGCTTCACTAGCATTGCAAATACATCGCTACAACCAAACAAAACCTACAGTGAGGAAAAAAAATGTGTTTTCTATCTTATTCATTGCCTATTGGTTGTTAGTTAAAGAAAATGCATGAAATATGCAGCCACACACAGCGGGAATGTCAATGAGCCGGTGACTCTACGCCAGAATTCCATGTCATGTTTGCTGTAAACATGGCGGAATGGGAACGTATAGAACGCAACTGACGCTGTCAACAAATCAACGCGCCGCCGCTAAAAGCTTCTACGTTGAGCCACGAATCTTGGATCTGTCAGTACACAGCAAGCTCTTTTCAACAACTGTCAAATTCATGCTGCATTCACCTTTCACTGCTAGTCGCCGCGATGGAACAGACCCTCCCATCTATTTCCCCCCGCCTACTTGACTCCGCGACCGCCGCTTGCCCGCCGTCGCTGCGAATCTCATCGGAAATCGATGACAGCCAGACGCCTTTTCTCCCTTCTGCCTGAACCTGGAAGTCAAGTCGCTGTCAAGCAAACTTTACTTATGTAGTCTGACACTTGGGTTTTTGCAGTCTGTAAATTATACGATGCTCTCTGTCCTTGCAGCGGCTGTTCGGATAATTTCGTATTTACGGAGGCTGCCCCTGTCATTTCCTTGCAGATGCAACTTAATAAATGTGAATGTTAAAAAAAGAAAACAAGAAAAACAACAGTTATCAGTGGGACGTGCTTTAACAGTACAACCCGTGCAGATACTGTACATGCAGCTACAATGCTTGTCTACCTCCTGCTCCGGTCTTAATTCCACCCCGTTTGACACCCTGATTACAACTGCGGTGCTCTGCTCCACCTGAAATTAAAATAAGCGCTTTGATTTGGAGCCTGCAATGAAACTGCTGGTCAAACGCTGTGATAAGCCGCTCCACGGCGATGCGGCGGCGGCGGCGTGAACCCTCCGTGTGATTCAAAACAACAAGTAATTAAAATCATCGCAGCGTTATCGGAGGCTCTTTGATACGTTTATGAGGAACGAGAGTACTGCGTTTCACACACAAAAGACGTGTTTTATCCCCGATAAACACGTTTCCATCACTTCGGAGGACATTACATGGATTCACATTGTTTTCCTGAGGAGGTAGTAACTCTGACCCTCTTCCCTAAAATAGCGTAGAAGTGACTAAAGGGGATCCGAAGGAACAAATGAATGCACAAATAAACACAGCCTTAACCTTTAACTGCATTTTACCCCTAAACTCTAATGATTTATATTGTGGGGACCCCCAAAAGAGACCGTTTAAACAGATTTATATGCCCACAACATGAGTAATAGTTGGGGTCACCCACACGCGCTAACACACACACACACACACACACACACACACACACACACACACACAAACACACACATACAAACACACACATCCTGTCAAGACTTTATGTGCTGCAGAGGACCAACGCCGTCTTTAACACGGCGGTAGGAAACGTCAGTCATTCACATCTGGTTCAATAAAATATGAACAGGGAAAAAAAAAAAAACAGTTTTCCGCACTTTTCCAGCTGCGGATGTAGAAAATTAGCACCTGCCACCCTGTGCAGTGTAGTAATAACATGATTTAACATTCGCTCCATAAATCTGTCAGTCACTAATAAAATTAAACTAATAAATATCAAATCATAAATCAAACGGTCATGCAGAACCATGCTTCTCCGTATCCACTAGACTAGTTCCACTTCAGGCAACGTCAGATCAGTCATTTCAAAATTAAAGCCCTCTTAAATGCTCCTTCTGAGTTCATTTTAAAAGTTAACTTCCTGTTCCCACAATCACAATCTGAATCGTAATCAGTTTTGGATTTTTTTTTTTTTTGGTTTAATTTTCTCATCTCGTGTAAACAGTACTTATGGGGGTGTAAGTACAGTTCTACGAGAGCAGGCTTTGATCATAGTTTGTATGCATGTGAGTTTAAATATTTATCCTCTGAAATAAAATAGCCTGTTTACCGAAAACTTCAATATCGCAGCTCTTGCAGTTTTTTTTTTTTCCCCACATGCAGTTACGACAGCCAGTGGAAACGGGGAAGCGGCTGGTAGGTCGTAAACTCTAAATGTAAGATAGTGTGCAGTCTGCGCCATGGCCGTGATGTGTTATTTAACTGCAAGTGTGTGTCATAAAGTTTGGACTTAAATATACGCCTGCCCTCGTATGATTAGATACAGCTGTACTTGCAGAAGTAGAGACACTTCAGCAGCAAGAGAGGCGCAGTGCCGGTGTTCGATTGGTTTTGTTTGGTTTAACAGATATTTTAAACGGACCAGATCATTTTAAGCCACTTGTTCATAAGGTTTCTGACTCTATACAGGCTGCATGCGAGCGATGACTGTCAGCGGAGGGGTTGAGCTACAAAAGAAAAGTTAAATAATTGCACCA
>CAAKHG010045215.1:0-28090 GCA_901007715.1 Dactylopterus volitans
CTGTTTTTCCCTCCTCCTGGCTCCCCTCTTGCACCACCTCATCGACATCCTCCTCTTTGAATTCTTCACTTGATACCTCGATGAAGCTCTCTGGGAATAATATCAAACATTCATTAGCAAGTACTTGTCTAGGAGACCATGCTGTAGCCAGGTGTTGAACAGACCGTTACCTTCCGATTCGCTCTCCTCGCTGCTTTCTGGCATCACGGGACCTCCATTCCTCTCCTGTAGAGTACCCGACTCCTTATTTCCCCGCTCTGGTGGCGGTGGAAGGGTTTCACTCCCTCTCGGAGCTTCCCCACATATTAGCGCAGACTCACTGGTGGATGTCGCGCTGCGATGAGCGGCAGCGGCATGTGCCGTCTCTATTATCGCCCCGCGCTCTGACGTCCTTCTCCCCGATTCTTCGGGTTTCGCCGACTGCATGCTACTCTCCGTCAGTCTTACATCGATCAGCTTTTCTTTCTTCGCCGCCTCCTCTGACCTCGCCTGCATTCCCGTCTTACTCCCTGCTTCTTCTTGTCCGTCGGATCCTCCGTGCGGTTGTGGCAGCGCCGCGGAGCGAAACGCTTTATTTCTCTGTCCAATGATGTCGTCCATCTCGTCTTCTGAACTAATAACAAACAGACGATCATGTAAACTTTGGCCGGTCGGTTTCTCCTTAAAGTCTGTTTTTCCTTTGGGTGAAAAGGCAACATTTGGTTCTGCCTCGTCTTCTGAGCTGCTGATAACCACTTGCGGCTTAGCCGATGAGCGACTGGTCAGGGTTCTATGCTCGTCTGCATCCTCCTCGGCCTCCTCGGCCAGAGCTCGCTGGATGGCCAGCAGAGTACGTGGAGACACGCTTCCGTCCTTGTCGACCTGGTCCACCTTTTCCTCGTCGGAGCTGTCACTCATCGCAGCGTGGATGGCCCTCAGCGTCCGGGGCGAGGGGGGTGGTGTGTCCGCCTGGTTGGAGTCGCAGGGTTTAGAGTCCTCCTGGCCCTGCGTCTTCTTCTCTACCTCACTTACGGGACGCCACAGAGGCTCGGGTCTGTCACGCCCTTTACAGCTTGAAAGGGAGCTCCCAGACCAGGATGCTGCAGCAGGTTGGCTCTCGGGAGGATTCTTACTTTTTTTGGAGCCTGAGTGGCAAATCAGAAGTTGTAGCTTTAGCTTTATCCCATCTGTGTCTTAGTAACAGTCGGTACAAAATAGCCAAACTAAACACTCAAGTATTGACCCGATTGCTGCTTTGCATGTTTAAAACTCATCACCAACAAATCACGCAGCCTTCACTTGACAGTAACCACCATCTTAAAAAAGTCAGATACGCTCAGATAGCGATATAATAGTTTACCTGTAAAGCTTTAAAAAAAAAAGCACGAGGCAGCTACAAAAGAATTTCTGGCTGTAATCTTCCTGCCTATCAATCAGTGGGTATATTCATTGCAGAAAAAACCATTAAAACCTACACGGATTGGGATTGAGGATAATCAACAGGTGAAGATACAATATTAAAAAACTTTACTACTTTTTTTTTTAAACATCAATTTTCAAACAGCTGACGATTAATTTTGTCTGTCAACTAAGCAGCTGATCATTTCAGCGACCTGGTATGGCTCGGTACAGTCGAGGTCGGGCACGGTTTCAGAGCTGCCTCACCTTTTATGAGGATGTAGTGGGAGTGGTCTTCTGACACCAGGCGCTGCGACTCCACATCGTGGCTCTGCTGGTCCCCGTCCTGTTGGCAGAGCTCCGGCGCGCCGCCGGCGCTGCGTTGGCTCATCTCTTTCTCCACGCGTTCCAGGCGCTGGTTGAGCTGGTTCCTCTGCAGCAGGCCGGCCAGCTGGTACTGGGAGAAGTCTCCGGAGCGCTGCGACCGAGGGAGAAGCAGCGAATCGTGAGAAAAAGGGGCAATTTGTCTCGGCTGCGGCGTGGACATGCTGAGTAGCAGGTACCTCTGGAGGTTTGTGGTGCAGCGTCCGGCGCCTTTTAGAATACTCTTTCATTTCTTTGAGTATCTCATGTTTCATTTCAGGGGGCAGGTTGGCAAACTCCTCGGAGTTGATATCCACAGAGTTCGGGTCTTCATACACTTCTTCCCACTGGAAATCATAGAACAACAGATATCGCCATCAAAGAGCGCGCTCGTGTGGGCGATTCTCCGGCAATCGTCAGTGGATTATGAATGTGAGGAGTTTTTGGATGTGTCTTTAAATGTTTTAAAGCGGTATAAGAGAGAAGATTATTGGTAAGAGTTGAAGGGAAACATTTGCAATTGAAACAGAAGTCGTCATCGTTAAAGGAGTAGAGCACTTTATTAAGCTCAGGTTGTGTTACTTTGCTGCCAAAAGCTTTAAAGATAGACATAATTTCAAGTTTACATCTTCATGTCCTCTACCCTCCCGTCATCTAATTTATATACTGGTACAGCTAAAACTAACGTCTGTCTAAGTCATTTTGTGAAATAGTGAAATGTGCCAACCTTACCTGATACTTGTCATCCACCATGTCCTCTGACTCTTCCTCCTCCTCCTCTTCTGCACTAAAGGGACAGAAAGAGAATATACGCAAAACTGTAGAAACGGCGAATAAAGAACATGGCGGGAGCGACAACCGTGCCTCCAGACAGCTCTGAATTAGCACTTGCCGGCATAATTTTTTTGTGTGTGTTATGGAAAATCGAATCTCTACTGGCTTTCCAACTGGCTAGGTTTTTAAGTGTAAAAATGAGGTAACGTGTCATTTCTATCGCTTTTCCCAAGAGCGCTTGAAAGCATTTCCTACACAGACGACCTGAACAGAACCCCTGACACAAGGAAAGCCGGGAAACTTTCCACATTCATGTTCCGCAAAGAAAGGGTGATGATGATGATGATGATGATGATGCATTACAGCTCGGGAGGCTCAGACCGAACGACCTGGCATCACAACTTCCCCGGGCATCTGACCTGCTCTCATCCTTCCCTGCGGGCGGCAGGACTGGCAGAACGTAGATGTCATCCACCTCGTTCCTCCTCACGCTGGAGAGACTGGGCAGAGGATCCTTACTGAGGAGGAGGAAATAAATGGAGGATGAATGCACAATTTCTGTAATGCGGCCGATGGCTTGCTATTATGGGAGCTATTGTGTGGGAGCAGCAGATGAAAGTCACTTGTTCTGAGATTTCCGAGGGGCGTCTGTGGGGGCAGATGCTGTTCCTCGCTGCTCACCTGTCATCCCCCAGCGCAGCTTTAATGGCTTGTCTCTTCAGGAAGGTCCTGAGGAGCTTCTCGTTGGTCTGCTTGGACTCTTGGCTCAGCTCCTCCTTCCTCTGTCTCCTCAGAGCCTGCGGGCGAGCCACAGTCAGAAACAATGCTGGCTAACTAAATTTGGTGGTGTGTGCGTGTGTGTGTGCGTGTGTGTACACTTGCGGCTCTTTGGCCACCACTGGACCGACCAGAGTCTGCTTCTTCAGCAGCGGCGCGTCTCCATCAAACACGAAGACCGGCCGGATGCGGAAGAAGAGCAGCTTACAGACGCGGTTGAAGAGCGTGAGGAGGTGCGCGTTCTGGACGCTGTTGCCTTCGCGGTCCCGCACCCCCTTCACCGCCTGGTTCAGCCATATGCTGATATCTATTGGTGTTGCGTTAAGGGTTAATCACGGTGGAAAGAGACAGTTGTAAAGACACACAGAGCAGAGGAGGTGGGGTAGAAGGGGGGAACAGGTCGACAGCTGGCCTCAAACAAGTGCCATAAGCTTGGATACCAACAGCGAGGACCTTCCCCTCCAGGGTCTCGGGGTTGATGGGCTTCCCTGTGCTCTCCAGCAGCCTCCACAGTCCGTGCACTCCCATGGCGACCGCAAGAGCGCTCGCAGACTCATCCGAAAATGTGTATTTACGTCCCGCGGCCGAACTCTGCCTCGGAGCTGAATTCAGAAGTTCGAGTGCAGCTCGTAACACGTCAAACACAAAGCGCCGCCCGGTTCAGTGTTGAGAGGGGAGCAACCATATTTTGGTCCGCTGAGAACGCAGTGACTAGGTGTAAAGGTTCCGCGTTGGATACGCGGGTCGTTTTCCACTGTTACGCCATTTTTTTTGCCACAGCCACTCTCTGATCCACTATCAGTTTCGGAATTCAGTCGCCGGTTGGGGAATATAATAGAAGAACCTTCACAACTGATCGACGATCAGTTCTATTTTTTGTGACGTGACAGGAAGTCAAATAAAAACAACCTGTGTTTTGCCTGACAGGCTATACTGTGTACCCGTGCTGGATTGATTAAACGAAATTAGCCTCGATTAAAGTCCGAATCTTCGAGTTGGCGTTGGTGTGTGTCCGATGGTGAATTTGCGGCGCCTTCGTGCATGCGGAAGCGACAAAATTGTATTAAATGGCCCCTCCGCCTGAAAGACCATCTGTAGGGCGAACACGCCCATATCTCGTAACTGCCAGCTGCGTCCGGTAGGAAAATGAACAGCTCGCCCCTGCCGGTGGATAATGAGGAAGACTCAATACTGCTGGTAGATATTTCACCGGTCATTTGTTGAGCGTTTAAACATTATCCCCTACAAGGACGAACGTCACTCTGCTTGTCACCGGGTAGCTGGTTGTCGTCCGGGGACACGAAATCGTCGTTTTATTGCACTTTTCCTCTGCTGCTGCCGGGCTAAGCAGCTAGCTAAGAAACTAGCTTACCAGCTAACCCGCCGTCGCCGTGGACCGTTATCGGCAGCTCGGCTGATAATGGTGACCGCTGACCAGCGGCCCGCTTTGAACACTGCTCAATCTCTGTATTGTAAACAGTTGCTGATATAGTACCGTTTTTTTGTTTTTTTTTTTGGGCAGATTGTCACAGGAGGAAGAGCCGCCTGGATATCACTTCATTGATTGACCCACTTCCGCAATGGCTTCTGCTGTCAGAGGTATGTGCTGTTGTCGTCTGTTGGATATCTGCTGTCTGTCAGTTATAACAAAGTTAGCGAGTTCTTATATAAAAAAAAAAAAGGCTCCATGCCGTTTTCCTCTATCTTTATTCACATGACCTGAGTAAAAGTAAAGGAGCTGCTGTATTTCTCTTATCCGGTGTGCATCGTTCTTGTGTGGACCTGCTACACTGTCTGTTTCTAGTTTTTAGTCAATTGAAAACTATATGAACCTTTCTTTATTCAACCAAAAAAAACAAACATTTCTTAAACATTAAAGGTTGTCACAAGACAAGCAGCCATCCAAACACTCGGGGAAAAAAAATCTAGATATCGGCTGATAACAATCCTTGCTCTCTGTGCCTTACAGTGTTTGGATTACACAAATTGTGGTTGTCTCTCTAAAATAATTTCGTGTAGTCCAGATTACTAAGGCTGCGAATCACCGAAGGCTTCATGATACAATAGATTGTATTGGAATTTTACAGTGTGCTCTGTATTGCCAAAACATACACTAACTAGTTATAGAATAGAAAACGGTCAACATTTAATCTCTTTAAGCAGATTCTGCATATGAGGCAGACAGTGCCAAAGATTTTAGTACTTGAAATGTGTTGGTTTACATTTGTTATACAAGTAACGTTGACTAATCACATTTAAGTGAGCTTTCGTCGCACGCAGGTAAACTGGCCTAATGAAGAGTAAAAGGGGCAGAAATGTTTGGCTTACATGTAATCTCAGGTCCTAAGATTGTGTCTCTTTAATCTAATAAGCATTATGTTTCCGTCGAACTGTTCCATCCTCGTGACGTTGGTATCACTGGAATGCTTTGAGGAAGTTTCTATAAATTTAGCACAAACATCCACACAGACTGAAGGATAAAATGTGGAGCCCAGCTGATACAGCGCTGCATGTGTACATTGTATATGATTCTATATATAATATGCAGAAATTTTCTTCAGTTATCAATTGTTCATTAATTGTTATTATTGAAATGCTTATGGCAGAAAATACTATACAATCCATGATTTTCCTCAATGATATGTTTACATCCAGGACGAAAATGAGAGACCAACAACAGCCCCTTTAGACGAGGGCATTAAACAGAAAACAAAGCCTGAAACCTATATGGTGCTGGTAAAGGCGGTGGGGGATGATGGGCGACCTACTCACTAGTTAACAAGAAAACATTACTGCACTAGTCGTAAACATAATTGAGCCTCTTTTTGAGACAATTCCAACAAATCATCAATGAGATCAACTGATATCTGAATGAAAATATATATATTTCTTAGGGGGGGGGCAGTTTTTTCACCCAAAATGTAATTTTACAAATACTTAAGACACCAAACTGTTTGTCAAAAACTGTTTCCTGGCCATAATCGGCAGAGCCATTCAATACAACTTAATTCTAGTTGACAGTGAGGCGCAGCGCTCAGCCCGTTCTTGGTGTCTTCCAGGATCTGCCCCTGTGCCTGTCCGAGGTGCTGGCGATGGCATGGAAACGGAGAAACCGCCATCCATCCTTGAAGCCAACCCAGAAACACTGCCGCCAAGTCCACCCGCCATCCCCCTCTTGAAAGTGGGAAGCCCCAAATCCACCCATCCTCCTCCCCCTGTTGCCCCACAGCCTCTCGGGGTGCTCCACCTCGGCAAGGTGAGTCGAGAGGCCTGCACAGAGGTGGAGGCCGTGAGGATCGTCGTCCCCCGTGCCGCCATTAGCCGGAGCAGCCGTGCAGGACCTACTGAGGGGAAGGGAGAGTCGGGGCAACAGGCGGAAGAGCAGGGCTCTCCCCCGCTGCCTCTGGTGGAGGACTGGCGAGGAGAGCTGAAGAAGCTGCAGAACTCTGAACGTAGGCTGCTGCAGGACAAGGAAGGCCTCTCCAATCAGCTCCGAGTGCAGACAGAGGTAAGGATACACATCTAGATGTTAGACATACGAGAGTTTGCGCGGCCGAGTTTATTATTGATACACTTCTACACGCAGGACATGTGCATAAGCAGAATCTTAGAGTAGAGAAATGTAGTAATGATCTTAATTTTCTCAAGTGAGCTCTGCACTGTGACCACAGCACTTTTCATTCATTTTGAGTGATGTTGCACTTTTAGATGATAATCAAGTCAACGGTTGATTTCTTTATTCACGTCATGACTTTTAAAATGTACTTGGTAACGTTCTTTTGTTCCTTCCGTGCAACAGGTGAACCGGGAGCTAAAAAAACTGCTGGTGGCGTCCGTGGGCGACGACCTCCAGTACCACTTTGAGCGTCTGGCTCGGGAGAAGAATCAGCTGATTCTGGAGAACGAGGCTCTGGGCCGGAGTCTGTCGCACACGGCGGAGCAGCTGGAGCGCATGAGCATTCAGTGTGACGTTTGGAGGAGCAAGTTCCTGGCCAGCAGGTACGAAATCAGAAATCAGAATTAGAAATGCTTCATCATTCCTGAGGGAAATTGCAGGGTCACACTTGTGACCACGTGAGGTGTTGTGACAAAGGTGTAATAATGAGACACCACGAGCCCTCGCTATCTCACGCTCATTTTAAAACGAGGATTACTGTGTGCAAGCGTCTGCCAGGGATATTCCAGCAGTCTGGGAGCAAGATAAATTGGTGGAGAAAGTGAATTTTATAGGCACTAATAAATGACAAAACTACTTTGCTCAACACTTGCATCCATGTGTCCTCAGAGTCATGGCGGAGGAGCTGACAAACGCCAGAGCAGCTCTACAGCGTCAGACCAGAGAGGCGCAAGGGGCAATTCAGGACCTGCTGTTGGAAAGAGAGGAGTTCTCACGGGACATGGTGCTCACTCATAGGTGACATGCAGCACACACCGTGGCACAACCACACCACCACCCACTCCCCGTTTGTATTTCTTTGGAGTGCATTCTCTTGCCGAGCTGAGAAGGCATTCACTCTGGCTGTCGCGTGGAGGCCTGCCGTCGTCACGGCTCTTAGGTTTTATCTGCTCATCTGCTGCTGAAAGAGAAACACAGTGACACGAGTCTGCGTGCCAAAGCTGCTTATTCTTGTGTCGCCAGGTCCTTGGAGCAGCTCCTGGTGTCTTTGCAGTGGGGCAGACAGCAGACGTACTACCCCAGCGCACAGCCCCTCAGCACGGGGGAGCTGGCGGCAGCCAATCACAAGCTGGCAGATGCCATCAACTCTCACCTGTTGGGCAACACCAGCAACAGCAGCGCCGTGGCAAAAGGCAGCAGCGGCGCGACAGCTGAACAGCTGTGCAGCACACCAGCAGAGAAGATGGCTGAGAAGGTACAGATGCGGCTTTCAGCATCTGCAGTTTCTTTTAAGAATCTCATTATTTTCTCTCCACCCCCACGACATCTGTGACTCGTTTTAAACCAGCTATCTGTTTTCTGTTTCAGGTGCTGAAGATTTTAGATCCAATCTCCCGCTCGGAGGACAAGGCGGAGTCTCCCCTCAGTGGCTCCCCCCCGCCAAACTTTCTGAGCAACAAGAAGAGCATCGGCAGGTTCCACCCATACACCCGCTACGAGAACATCACTTTCAACTGCTGCGAGCGCTGCACTGGAGAAATCCTGGTGCTATAGAGGTCAAACGGCAGCAACGCGTCTTTGTCTGAGACCAGCGCAGCGCCAAAGCTGCTCGGCAGTAATGACTGCGATGATGGGAGAGCTTGTGTCAGCAGACGTGCACGATGGAGGACTCCACCACCCTGTGCTAAGGGACCCTCTTGGGTCAACATCGAAAGTTGGAAACTTCACACATACACATTTTCCAGACTAGTACATGTCCGATGCAGGGCTGAAACCACATGTTAGACGATAGGAAATTGATCTACAACTATTTTTGATAACCTGGTAATATTTTCAGTCGTTTTTAAAAGCAAAAATGGTAATTGGTCTCTCGTTCCAGCGCGTCCTTTATGAGGATTTGCTTCTTTCCTCTGATTTATATAACCGCAAACAGAAAATCTTTGGGTGTGTTGTTTGAGCAAAAAAGCATTTTGACAACATCATTATAGACTCTAGAAAGATGTGATGGACATTTTTTTTTTAGTTTATTGACTTTTCATGTACCAAAAACCGCAGTTTAATGTTCTTACCCATTTTTGTGCATAGTCACACTGGTAATTCACTTCTCCACTATTTATGATAACGGTTGAATGGAATCGATAAGCCTGCTGTGTTCTTAAACCTGATTTGTTTGCTCAGGAATCATTCTTGGATTGCGACTGGAGCAGAATACATTCCAGAGCCGCTGCAGCCAAGTTCAAAGCTATTTGAAAGAGCTATTTATTTCTGCTTTAAGGTTAAGATGTCAGTGTTACATGTTTATTTACACTTGAACGTTACTATAGTGTGTATTAAGTTATATTTATATTCTCCCACATCCGAATGTGGATGCCATAATCTGTGTGCAAACAAAGGAATAGTCGTTACTGCGCCAGTTGTTCTGGTGAGCCTGAACTCTTGAGAGGACAAACTTTATTTGAAAGTCAGCTAACTGCAGTCACACATCTGTGATCGCGGTTACAATAAGTATTGTATCCTGCACAGGCATCACCGCTGTCCGTGTGTGATGGCGAGATCAGATTTTACCGAGCATTTTGTGTACTGCATACTGAGAAAGCATAACACGCATTCAGTATCTTGTTTGTGTTTGACAGTAGATGCTGATGGTGCCGCTGTTTGTTCCAGACTTCAGAGAACGTGCTGATGTCGTCACGTTCTCACACGCAAAGTCCAGTTACTGAAGTGGTTTGACTCTTGCGGTGTCTCAGTGAGAAACTTGAATACGTTTCCAAATACGTTCAACTTGTTTTGTTTTCATTTATGCAATTTGCTTGGATAGGTACTTTTTTTCCCCTTGTAATTCATTTCAAAACAACTTTTTTGGCCTCAGAATGAACTACTACGAAATGATGACTCATGTATTTCACATGCCTTGTGAAAACTAAGCTGCTGTATTTTGGTTTCATTTGCATTGAAAATTTTGCAGATGTTTTCTGTCATGTTAAACCAAAATAAAGACCAAAATATGTTTTGTTTTGAATAATATATTCTATGGACCTCCATGAAAATAGGAAGCACCAGTGATTTTGCATAATATTTTATTCCCCTTTTGCCTCACTACATGTCCTTTGTGTCGGTTTACAGACAATGTCAGTTCATTCATCGCGCCACCATGTCTTGCTTCTGCCCACACTTCTTCCCTCCATGACGCTCTTAAACGATGTCCGTACTCGGGTTGTGGGTGGTTTGTTTTCTTTGCGTCCAGGTGATCCAGACACTCTATCACCCCCAGTGAACCCAGAGTCTTTGTGGGACTTGTGCAGACTTTGGCCCTCACCATTTAGTTCTCTGGGTCTTAACAACGTGCCACCATGCTCTCTTGGTCCATGACTTGTAATCCCTTTCTGTGACCGCTGTTGGTAAAAGCCATCATGCTTCCTCTTGGGCACAAATTTCAGAGCTTCCTCCCACTTCCCTGTATCCTTGAGAGTTAACATGATGCAAAACATCTGGTCCAGAGTCAGATTTTTAGCTCCAGCCTCCCAATGGAGGAACTCATCCAGCGGTAAGCGGGCTGTGGCCAGCTTCAGGCGCTTGGCATTTGCTAGTGACAGGCCTGAGTTGATTGACCGGTCCACGAGAGCTCCGATGATGTAGACTTTAGAGTGGTCGAAGCTCCGCAGAACATTAGGGGAGTCTGCGGTGAGGTACACCAGGCGTTCGCGGGGAAAGACCTCAACATGCTGGCTGTGCGTGACGGTGACGAGCAGGCGCTCCCAGGCGTTGGCGCCGTACCGCTTCACGAGCTCGCTCTTGTAGAACCCGTCCGGCTGCAGGTTGCAGAAGTGTAGATGGAAGGGGTCAGTGGCACGCCAGTTTAACCCTTCCAACCCAATCAGCTGGGACACCGTGTTCACCAGCTCCCGCCTGGACATGACGGACTCGTAGCTCATGTCAAAGATCAGTGGCTGACCAAACAGCATGGCCTGGGCATTCCTCCAGCCCAGCAGCTGGTCCAGGGAGCGATCCCAGAACTTCATGAGGAACGAGTTCTTCTTGTCGCTCTCATCACCCCCGTCCTGCTCTGTTGTCTGCTCCAGCAGGGCTTCCCTGGCGGCCCTCTTTTTCTGCTGCTTCGCCTTGCGGGTGTTTTTGTGGCCCTCCTTGATGGCCAGGAATTTGAGGTACTTTCTCTTGGAGGACTTGGTGGTTAACTTTGCCAGCTCCTCGACTTCCTCTTCGGTCATCTCTTTAGGTACAAACTTGCCGGCTTGACGCCACATCTCAACCAGCTCCCGGACTGCCTCCAGGGTAGAACCGTCCTTCGACCCATCTCCTGGCTCTCTGGGGTTTTCATCGTCGTCACTGTCCCCGTCCTCCTTAACATCCGCTTGCTTCTCGGCTGATGCGGCTTGGGATCTCATGACGGATTTCCATTTGTCCAAATCTATCGTCTCTCTTCCCCGTGGACTCCCGGTGCTGAAGTGGCGGGCGGGCGTGAATGCTCGTGGATGGGAGGCGCTGCTCGCTGATAGACGCGAAAGCACAGAACTGCTGCACCGCAGGAGCTCGTAGACACCCCGGATAGTGAAGAGCCGCGACATGGCGATGAGATACTTACATAGCCAAAAACAAGCGATAGAGACTATCAGTGTATCATTGTATTCCAAAATAGTAGCAGCGCCCGCTCAATCGTCCAGGTCAGGGTAGAGCTTCATTAAGTCGGCGTCCACGCGCTGTCAAATATTGTGGAAAGGTCACGTTGTTGCTTGGGTGTAACACTATAATGTGTCACGGTGAAACTGTGCTACATGGCGCTAACACACTTAGCATGTCCGCTCTAAAATGTTGGGCCCACATGCAACACGGAAATGTTTAGGTAACATATTGCCTGAAGCTTCGTGTGGCCTCGTAATAACATCTGCCCAACTTAATTGTATGTAGACAAAATCCAATTACGCGTTGTTTCCAAACGGACTTTTAAAAGAGTCGCACCCAAACTATGACGCGCATCCCCCCGAGTCAGTACAGCCGAGGCTAGCTAGCGCTTCAACCGCGGAAATGAGTTTGTTTTTGCCCAAATTGACGTGCAAAAAGGACATAGACGAGGTGATTAAATGCGTGGCGGAGAAGGTGGTGGTTCTGAGGTTCGGAAGAGACGAAGACTCGGTTTGTCTCCAGCTCGATGAGATCGTAAGCGAGCTAAACTCACTGCTAGCAAAGTGCTCCGCTCGCCGCTAACAGAGCGCCGCCCCTCTCCGTCTCGGTAACGCTGTTGCTTCTCTCCTCTTCCAGTTGTCAAAAACTGCCCACGACCTGAGCAACATGGCGTCCATCTACATCGTCGATGTGGACAAAGCTCCCATTTACACCAGATACTTTGATATCAGTTACATCCCCTCCACTGTTTTCTTTTTCAACGGGCAGCACATGAAAGTGGATTATGGGTGAGATCCGTCGTCTTCTCCGTGTGATCATCCCGTGTTGCGACTGACGGTGTCACCGAGTACCAGTCTGCAGCCTATTGCTCTCTCGGTCCAACACTTGCTCTGACATTTGTTTGAACAAAATGTTAAGACATTTGTATCGTGTATTGTTTTGTACATATTGGCACTTTAAAGGAGCAGCTCAGCTCTCCTATTTCGTTGACCAGAAACGCCCAGTGCCGATAAAGCTATTCTATTATATTCAATTCTAGTGATGAGTAACATCAGCAAATGTTGACATTTGAGAAGTTGAGACCAGTAGTTGCCAGTATTTTTTTTTACTTTAAGATTTCTTTGAACTTAAGCAGAATAATTTTATTTCAAACTCTTACCACCCACTGAAAAGCCTGCCTTTATCCGATCATCATGAGTGTCGCTGTTTCATGACATGTATTTTACCTCACATACATGGAATACTAATTTCAATCAGAAATCTGTCTTTGTCGTTGCTCTTTCTCCCCCCAGCTCACCAGATCACACCAAATTTGTTGGCAGTTTCAAGACCAAACAAGATTTCATGGATCTGATTGAGGTCATATACAGGGGAGCCATGCGGGGGAAGATGATTGTCCAGAGTCCCATTGACCCTCAGAATATTCCCAAATATGACCTTCTTTACCACGGAATTTAGGGTCAACATCTCCATGTGACTGAAAAAATAGAAGTCAGTTTAACCACCGTTACTTGTTGACCAACTGTCAAAAGCCAGCATTTACTTTCAGCCACCAGACTCCCATCTGAGGTTTTAACATCACAGTGGTTAAAATCATGGTAAATATGTATCTCTGATCAGGAAACAATAGTACATGTAGCCACAACCACAAACAGCATATTGCCCTTTAACTCTTGCTCTATTGCTCTGTTGTGTACAGCGGAACCATGTTTACCCAAGAGCCTGCGCAATTCAGTCATGAACATGTTGGACAACTTAGAGTCTGGAAAGACCCAAATGAATGCAAATTTTAGAGTAAAACATGATGATTTTGCAGATTCATGCAAACTAATTGGCTTTGGTATTCATACAGCTCATAACGCATCATTACACCTGTCACGGTTAATGAAAAGAAAATTCCTATTGCTTTCCTCATTAGTTTGATGAACAGAGTGTGAGGTTTGATAAGTGAGGTTTTGTAACTTTACTGTGACATATATATTTTTTTTGTTTGCCTTTATTTTTAATGCCATTGTGATGTTTCCCATGGAAAACAATTGTATTTTGGCAGAGGATACAGTTAGTTTATCTAATAAACCTTTATATTTTATCTGCAAGCGTATCTTGCACTGTAAAGCCTTATTCTTTAACCTCATATTTGAACAGACTTTCGGCGTTTATAGAATGTCTGGATTCAGCCATGTCATGTTTACATGTTTACAGTTGAGTGAAATCTGATCTTTTACATCAGTAAAGATAACCTCACTGTTAGAAACGGACCACAGATTTGAATCAACATCTCGTGCAAACAATGTGGACAAAATCTTAAGATTGGGCCTTTAGTTTCATGGAGGCAGGGTTTATGGCGATGCCATGTTATCAGACTGCATTATCCCTGGGTAGGTGTACCTACTGGAACTCGCTAAATAAACAGCACATTGAGAATAGCAAAGTGAGAGCAAGTCTTGTCGTAGTCCTGCATTATGTAGCACCAAAGCCGTTCAGTGCTTATTTGGCCTTTATTCCTTTAGACATGGAAATGCTCTTCGCTCCATTCATTTTCCAACCTGTTGAGTCCGACGGTGCATTTCCACATTCACAGGTGACTCACAACTCTTTTTTCAGGAAGTGGTCCTGTTGTGTCTTAAGGTTCTTCCTCACAAGAAGTGACCTCAGCAGGCGATGATGATGATGACTCGCCGATGTGGTCATTTCTCTCTCTACTCCAGGCGGCATACACAGAGTTGGTCCTGTAATCAACCTTCATTGCAAAGGCAAAGACATCAGAGTTGGTTACGGGAGGTAATAATGGTGTATTTCTTTCTTGACCGAGTGGCCATCTCACTTTTGTGTGTAATAAAATGTCCATATACTGTTGTTAAAAAGCGATCCCACCTCTGACTGCTCCTCAGTCTCTGCAGCCTGCCTTTTCCATAGTTTGTCTAAAGACAGAGAGTTTAGAAATGTCCGTTTGCTAGGGACATTTCAAACTAAAACCACTTAGAATCTTGGATTTAATAACAAGCTTTACCTTTACATTTAATAGCAGCCACCATACTCGCACAGAGCAGCACACCACCAAGCACGCCCAGAACGGGCCACAGCCACTCGACTCTGCTGGCTGTAGATGTGTCTGGGAATCCTGAAAAGGTGAAAGGTCATGCCGTGTACTTATAAACATTCATCTACGTTAATTCAGCCGCCATCTCTACATGAGGCCTGCAACGCACTCTTTCCAGCTCCAAAGCGGTGTGAGTGAGCCGTGTAGCTGTAACCCAGGCTCCAGGTGTCCCTGCCCCAGTAATAGCTGTTTGTGCGGAGCGGGAAGAAAGGAGCCATGTAGGCCTGAGCCCTCTGGGCTGGATGGACCAGGTCACTGTCAGGGTAGGTCACATCAGTGTGGTCCTTCAACCAAATGTCGAGGAGCCTGACACCAATACACAAAGCACATCGAAACTTAGAAATACAAGTTGAATCAAGTCAGGCTATTGAAGTGCCCGCTGAGGTCATGTCAAATCCTTCCTCGGAGATGGATGAGTATTTTGCTGAGAAAGGGCAACAAGCATTAGATGCACAACTCACTTGTCAATGAAACTGTGATGGAGCATGAAGATGGGGTCATTGGCTGCGGTCGGGACCAGGGACATGGTGCCGTTCATATATCTGTGAACCAGGTTGTGCATCGAGGCGTTCAGGTTCCTGGGATCCTGAGGAATGTCAAAACCTGGATGGAGAAAGGAACACCTTGACACAGCCTATTTCCCATCGCTCGATTTTAATCACTTGACTAGTTGATTGCTGATCAAATGCAATTTAAAATTTGAGCAGAACATATTGTTAATCAGAGTAAACTGGTGCTAGTCAAAGAAACGTGAAATGGGAAGCAGGTGCCACCCTCGAGCTTGTTTCGAAAGCTGTTCCTGGACGTCATGTTAAATGGAGCGGTGTCAAACAGCAGCGAGGCCATGGTGCTCTCAACATCCTCAACAGTTGGCAGCGTTTTGTACATGGGATCCTTTCCAGGGTTTCGTATCAAATGTGGCGGATCGGAATCCTCAAACTGGATGCAGATTATACCAAGACTTTCCTGAATTGGACAGATTGTCTGTGGAGGAAAAGAAGGACATATGTCATCCCAGTTAAAAAAAAGCACAGGATCCTCTCTTTCACGGCCGTGGAACTCACCTTCCACTTCGAGAAGCGGGAAACGCGGTCTATGCGACCATCTTTTCCCGGCGCCCCGAAATACTGGTTGCTGCAGATATTGCAGTGATTTGTCCTGGTCCAATCCCAGTACGGGATGTAGAAATCCTGGTTCCCCGTGAGCTCCCTGATCTCCCTCTCAATGAAAAGCAGGAACACCCGGTGCCAGAAAGCGAACGCGGGGCCCCGGTGTGCGGCGTTGTTTTCGGAGCCGGCGTAGCTTTTGGCTGAATAGTAGTGCATCCACACGTAAAGGTCATAGACGCTCGTGTTTTGGAAATCAAAGTTCCCCTCCACGGTTGTGTTGGTACTTATAAGGATCATGTAACGGCTGCTGACGGTGTGCTTTGCCAGATCCAGGCTGGAGAGGAGGGTCTCCCTCTCGCTGTCGGTCAGCTCCGTTATCTCTTTTCTCTCTATGTGGTGCCGCTGCAGACACCCGGGGCCTCTCCAGCCCGGGAGGCACTGGCTGCAGTCGAACCCGTCGTAGTTCCCCCAGCATGTGCACACCGAATCATAGAACACCCGAGGCCAGTTCACTCTGTAGTCCACCGGAGTGAGGTGGGCCCTCGCGGGATGCGGCGCGCACACGCCTCTGCCTGCGCGGAACCCACAAGGGGAGCCGTTCCAGAGTGGGCAACACACGCGGGCCTCCAGGGCCTCCGGCGTGGTGCAATGCCGCGGAAACTGGGCCCTCACACCCGTGGGGCTCAGATAGAGCAGGGGGACGAGCCCAAACCATTGGAGCCAGAGCCGCATGTCGGGAGAGGTGGAGGGCGACTGCTCCGGCAGCACACTCACCTGCCTGTCACTGACATCCTCCTTTTATAGTATAAACATTGCAAAATACTAATCCTTGGACATTTATGATGCAATGTTTGAACAGGGGGTATGTAGGTTTCCGCGAAAACTCCTTGACAGACAGATGGAAAGACAGGCATGCTTCATGTCACTCCACATGACATTCTGGTATGTCCGGGTGAGGGAAAATGGGCTCTGTCAACCATTCCAATCTGCTATAAATCTATTAAGGATAGTCATCTTTAAATGCAATTAAAAGTGAATTGATCCACGTGTTGCACAGCTGTGTCAACATAGCTCAGGTTCAAAAACGGCTGACTGGTTTTTATCAGTGTCCCGACAGTGTGTATACGTGAGTGTTTGTGCATGGGGGAGACTAGAAGACTTTAAATGTTGTTGCCTGTGGGGTTATTGGTCCCTTGTCATGTGTTATGAATAAATTGTGAATTTATGAATGCAGACGTACACTTTATTAGCCTGTACGACAAATCCCCCAGCATGTTAATCAATTCGCATGCAATTCCCCCCTTAAATTAAGACTTATCAGATAACAGAAGGAACGCGTGATGTCTGAAATTCCCATATAATAGGTGAGGTATGCCATAAAAACTGGTAATGTGGCAGTAAAAATAATAGCAGCATTTTAGAATGGCTTTGCGAGGTAGGAAATTAATTCATTGTGGTTGTTAAACCACATATAAACCTCAGCAACACTTCTATGTACTGTTTTATTGTTACATATCCTACAACACAGTAACTATATGACAGAGAGGAATTTAACGTAAATTGACATAAAACAGTGTCCCTGCTTTCCAATTCACAAGTTGAAAAACTTCATTTGTCGATTAGAATATGTATATGTTATGTTGTGGAAAGAAAGATAAAGCAGAAATTATCCAGAGAAATTAGATTTCTGTGCTTTGGAAATGAGAAGTTAACCGTTTCCTACCATGGTAAAATATATAGTTGTCCTTTATCTTTGCATAAATATTAAGAAATTAAGAGAATAACCAGGATCCCCCCCAGTCCCTCTCACAATGTGACACTTTATCGTCCTGAAGCACGAACCTTTTATTTAAAGACGACGCTTTTATTGTGAAAGGGAATCAGGCGGAAGCGAGAGAAACGTCACACGCGCCGCGCGTCAATGGCGGCGACCTTGTGCCGACTCGTGCGGTGACTGTGGCGCCCCGGTGAGCGAGCCGCGTGGCCGCTCGGTGCTGAGAGGACTCGCTTCCAGACTCCGCGTCATGATCTCCGCGGTCCGGGCCGCCGCCGGCAGGCTGAGCGGCGCCTGCGCGGCTCTCGGCCGCCGGGCAGGTAACTGCGAGCGTTAAAGCTAACGTGGGCTCCACAAATCGTCCCGTTCGTGACGCCCTCGTCGCGTGTGGTGTGTTTGGGGGGGGGCCTGCGGTTTATGGCGGTGGTCAGCGAGCGCATTTTGTCATGGGGGTCTTTTAAAGATGTTCAGTTTGTTGATGAAGGCGCAAGAGGGATGCTACGTTGATATGCGCTCCACGGAGCCTGATGTAAGCTAGGTGGCCGGAAGGTTAATCTTGAACACGCAGCACGCAACACCGGCGACATAATGACAGGCAGCTGGGACGGACACAGTTAAGATGACGTCACCGCGTGTCATATATGTTCGTGATGGCGTTTCTGTTCCGATGTGATTCCTCGTAGTGATTTTTTTTTTTCCTCCGTCTGAAATTCACTTGGGGGGGAAAAAACGGTACAATCTGCTCCAAATATGATTTCAGTCTCAGTTTGGTTTGCTGTTGGGCCAAATCTCTTCAAACATGGTGGCAACTGCTGTCTCCTCCACAGCTCCTCTGCGCAGCCACTTGAACGTCCAGGCCGCCGGGCTGAAGACGCATCCTGTCCCCCCAGACTTCAGCGGTAACGATTTATCCTCCAACCTTTCCTGTCATGCATCTGTCACGATTTTGAGCAGACGTTTCACACGCAAAGGTCCATTATGACGCCTGTGATCTGTTAAAGACAATCTTGAAGGGGACGTGCGGGACTGATACCGATTGCGTATGTTGTGGGTGGTCTCTTACCCTTGTTTTAACACTTGAAGATGTGGTGCTGCCGGCGAGAGCCAAGCTGAGGTTCATGAACAAGGTTCCCAACTTCAAAAAGGCAAAGAGGGAGATGAAGAGGATGCGGGACATTCAGGGCCCAGCAAAGGCAGCAAATGACTTCACAACGGGGCGGTATGCTATCGTGGTGGGTGCATTCTAACATCTGTAATCGCTGATGCTCTCGCCGCACATCCTGCTTTGAACCGAGCGCGTTACCTGCAAAGTCTTTCATGAAACGTGAAAAGTGGCTACTCTCTCTGTCCTGATGTTCAAGGCCATGGGAGGGGGCTTCCTCCACTGGGGTCACATGGAGATGATGCGCCTCACCATCAACCGCAAGATGGATGCCCGCACTACGTTTGCCCGCTGGCGCATCAACGCCCCATATAAGCCCATCACGCGAAAGGGTTTGGGTCAGCGCATGGGTGGGGGCAAGGGGGTCATCGACCACTACGTGACACCGGTCCGCTACGGTCGCTTCATTGTGGAAGTGGGAGGAAAGGTGGAGCTGGGGCAGGTTGAGCGGGTCTTGACCGAAGTGGCAAAGAAGCTGCCCTTTCCCGCGAAGGTGAGATTGATACTGTGCACATTGCACTTTTTTTCTTCTAATTATTTTCTCTGTCAGTCTATTGGACACTACATTAATGAAATTATCATGCTCACTTTTGTCTCAAAGTGATGTTCATTGTTTTGGAATCCAGCCGCACACTGCAAGTAGCCTTTGTTTACCATGTAATTGCTATTCGAGCCCCAGTTAGTTACATAAGCATGATGGCGCTCACAGGTCCAAGTGTTTTGTTTTGCTTTACGTGACATTTTGCCGCAGCCGATCTGCAGAATCCTCTGTGTATTTTAAAGTTTAGAGAGTGAAATTTCAAGCAACAAAGGTTTCGTGCATACAACAAAATCAGCCTCGATGTGGTGTTGGTAGAAACAGCCCTGAAATTTAACATCAGCCATGGCAAGTTTGCCCCTCACCGTCTCTTTATAGTAGCAGGTTGTTAAACTAATAAATAAAGGGATAAATCTTACTGTTGGTTGGGTTGTGCAATCCCTGCAGGTGATGAGCAAAGAGAGCCTCGCAGAGCTGAAGCAGAAGCAGGCTGAAATGGAGCAGAACAACCAGAACCCTTGGACCTTCAAGCAGATAGCACAGGGCAACATGCTGGGTATCAGGAAGGTCCTCAGCCCCTTTGACCTGAAGAATTACGGACACTTCACAGGCAAATTCCACATCCCGGGGAGGGTGTGACAAAGCTGAAGGACACTAACTGACAGGCCATGACCCTTTGATGTCATCGATGCCGTCTGACATATTTGGAACTCTTCTCTCTTTTCTTTGTATCCTCTGCATTTTCATCTGACATATTGTTGAAAAGACATTGTGTGTCATTTCCCGCTTGGATAACTAATAAACTGAACTGTGTCACAGTTTCACATGGTTGCGCCAAGACTTCAAAACAATATTGAATTTAAGACTGTTTTTCGGGTTATCGGTAAAACCAGATCGTCAAAGTGATAAAAAATCAAAATGTTCTTGAATGAAAACTCATGAGTGGACATGGGTAATCCTGTAGATTAAGCTATGGAACATGCCACAAAACATGGAAGATCGTGACCTGCCGTGACCTTGCCTTGTTGACAATAGACAAGGCAAAAGATGAAAGGGAAAATGTCGCTTCTTCGAAAGTCTCCGTGAAAGTCAGCATTTAACAAGACAGTGAAGCAACCATGTTGTTACATGTACTGCAACCATGCATGCATCAGTATTATCACGATCTTGCTCTACAGATGTATTTTTACCGTAATCCCTGTAAACATGCCCCTTAATTTTGAAAGTGCTACCTTTTATACTACGACCGTGTATGCGAATGAAATATAAGGTTTTTTTTTAAATTATATTTTATATTTCATTTAAAGAATATATATTCTTGGCTTCGGAAAGACTGATTTTTAGAACACGGGTATATGCCATGGTAGGCAACCAACAGGTCAGCGACCCAAAATGGCTTTAGCCGAATTCCACTGTGGATCTTTCTTTGCCCTGAGAGTAGCCTCGCAGGCAGCGTGCTCTTTGGGTCTTACGTGTACTCATGCTGACCTTCTGTACATTTGAACGGGAAGGTAGGGAGGCATTCTTGGGAACTTCCAGAGATCGGCAAAAAAAAATCTAACCGTTGTCTTTGCCTGCACTGTTTTTCGCTACACAACTTTTATCACACGAGATGTATGTGCCCGCGCAGCCTTGCGCAGCGGGCAAAATACTCCCGGAAGCAGCCGCGCGTGTGCTGTCCGAAAGCAGCGCGAAAAGCCGACGCATTCAAACGGCGGTCTCGGCGATATTGTTGGGAGCTTAACTTGTTTTACATGTATTTCAAAGCGACGCAAAGATATTTTTAATAGGCGCCAAAGGTTAGTTTACGTCACCGAGCCGGACGCGTCTGTTTTCAATCACGGCGCATTTGCTACGTTACCCCGTTTTCCGTTGCTAACTTGTCAGAAATGAAACCCGGGCGAAAACCGAGTGGAGCTGCGTCTAAAGCGTCCAACCCGAAGAGCAAGAACAAGTCAGACAAGACTGCGGCACAGCAGGCAGCAGGGGATCAGGTAAATCCAAGTAACATTCACGTCTGCGCTGTTTCACTGGCTAACTAGCTTACGCCATGATCGTCAATATTTTCTTTTCTTTCTTTTTTTTTTTTACGACAGGACCCACAACCTTACGGCGACAACCATGGCATTCAACCAAAAGCAACGCGGAAACGGAAAGGTCTGAATACTTGTCCAAGCACAGAGTCCAATAAATATAATACTACAAGGATTTAAACATTCTCTTCACGTGGTGTTAATCCCTGCTGCACTGATATGTATTGCAAACTACCATGACGTCACTGTTTGGTTACTTTTCTGACGTCATCTAACCTCACCCATCAGTGGTTCAGAACACTGCTTCTCTGTCCCGTGTCAAGTTACTTACTACTCAGAATTGTGCAGCTGAGTTTTCCTCGTTTCGCATATGAGGATGACAGAGATTGCGAATAATTGAGTAAGTCATTTTTTTTTTTCTTTGCTTGTGTCTTGAATAGCTGTTCCGTCATCTTCTGTCCCCCGCAAGGTTAAAGGTCAGGAAGACTTGAAGCCAATGTCAAAGTCCTCCATTGCTGCTCTAGAAAACATAATGGACCTGTCAATATTGTGAGTTAAGCTGTGTTAAAGGACATTCATTCCTTTTGTGCTTTCTTAGATGCGGCATAGACAGCATGCTCTGACATATGTAACTATTGCTACAATGAGTTAAGTCAGAAATCTGCTCATACAAAACCAGCCAGTAGCTTAAGTATTCCTAATGCATAATTGTCAGGATTGGAGATAATCTTTATTCTGTGTTTGCAGAACAACTCTTGCTTTGACACGGACCCAGAAGAAGGAGTGCACGGAGCATCTTAACACACTGAAAAACAGGTCAGCACCAGCATGGATTTAAGATGTAGATGAGTATCGCGGACATGCTCGTACAGTGTATGTCTGATTCGTTGACGATCATATTCATACACGGGAGCAGCACAGTGGTGGATGTCATGTACATAGGAACACTGATAGTAGCGTCACAGTCATACATGCTGTTGTCCGCTTCAGTGTTCTTCAGGAACAGCAACAGCACCCCCAGAGCCAGTGTGCTTCGCAGACATACTTCTTTTTTTTTTTGATTCCCTATAATCTGGTGAATTATAAAGGTAATGGGAAACATTTAAAGTGCAGAAATGACAAGGTGTGTTGTTACCTAGATCAGTTGCACCTGTTCTTTTTTGCTAAAGTGAAACAGGTTTTTATAAAGTTGGATATGTTACAATTTGGTTCAATTATCTGGATTTTTTTTTTCTTTTTTCAAAAAACTATCCAGTAAAGTGAAGCACTTTATTCTAAGATGTTTGAATGAGTTACGGAAATAGCCCTGTAACCCTTTGTTCTTTTAGAAAAGTCACTTTGTGAAAAGAAAAGTTGGTTGTTACAATTTTAGAAGAAAAGTCTTAATCGGCTCAGGAAACTCTGGAATTGAAAATCATTGAATCAAAGTTTTGAATATGGGAGCCAATCTGCCAAAAACAGGGTCAGAACACAGCATGTTGGGCCTTTCACACCTGTATCAAATATTTTCTGAACCTTTCTAGGTTCCTTGCTCATTGTGCAGAGCTCCGAATTCATGCAAAGGAACAAAAAATACTGGAGCATCTAACTCACCGCCACCAGGAAGAGACCAGGAAGTTGGAGGCTGGGAAGAAAAATCTGAGCTCCCTGGAGGTGAGAGTTCCTGCTGTCTCTTGGGTTACTTTGGCTTATTAGGTAATCGTATTTAGTATTGAAGTTACATGTTGAGCAGAGCAAAGAAGAAAATATAAACATTTGTTGGTTTCAGCTTCCAAATGTAAAGATATGCCACTCATTCCGTGTCTCAAAAACAAAAATATTATCAGTGCCCAGGAATGTCAGGAGACATACACACATGCAATCTGGATTATGTGTTGCATGTATACCTGATAGAAAGCAGACAAAAGGTAAAAACAAATATGGAATAAAAAAAACTTAGTGTGTTTATGCCTCCTGACGTTTCAGTGCACTGATGATGTTTATGTCCGTAACACGCAGTTAGTGCAGTTTTTGTTTCTGAACTTTCAAACACATTCTCCAAGATTACAATAAACACTTATATTTGAATAAGTTTTGACGAATGAAACATCTTACTAGCTTGTGAAATGATGTCTTACTTATGAGTCATGCTAGAATGCTTGTGTTGATGTTATTGTGGTTTTTCAAATTCAGACATTAATTTTGGTGGTTCATCACATAATACAGCCAATTATTATTATTTCATTAGAAAAAGCCTAACATCTGTATTTTGTAATAACCGGTGCAATATGTAACAACTTATTATGAATGAATGAATGAATGAATGCCTTTTATTGTCACCATACACAGGTACAATGAGATTAAATTACAAAATGTGGCAAACTTTATTACATATTATGTTCGAGAATTTTATTACAAAATGCAAACAATTATTACAAGATGTACATGTGTTTTGAAAAATGGATCTAATCTTTAGCATTAGAAGGCAAATGGTGCCTGGCTGTGTCACTGATGTCCAGCTGTGCTCCATTTTCCGGGTTTGCAGGAGGACTTGAAGGCTGTGGTCAGCGCTCTGGAGAGGACGAAGGAGCAGACTGTCTCTTTACAGCAAGCATGCAGTACACTGAGAGAAGAGGTGGAAGAGGAGGAGGAGAAGGCTAAACAGGTGACAGACACTCACACATGCAGCATACAGAAATAAAAATTCAAGTATAATCATGCAAATCAACACCAAATGGAGCTGCAGTCCCCTGGATGATAATGAGCTTCACACCCAGAAAGTGACGAGCAATCTTTGGAGGTTTGCGTGTGTGCGCACACGCAATGTCTCATGGTTGCGGTTTAATTATGAATGTTGTAATATGACGCGGCCTCGGTAAAACAAAAGCAGGAAGTTGGTAAATGTAACTGAGTGTACATTTGCCTTTACTTCAACGATTATACCGAGATGAATTTAGAATTTTACACCCACGCAATGCCTGTCTTTCTGTCTGTTTTCTCACAGTTGTTGGAGATTCGCGAAAAAGCAGTTCTCAACCTTCCATCTTTCCCCCCAGAAAAAGATGAAAGAACATTAGCGGTGAGCACAACACACTATAACACTTTGTTTGATTCATGATTTACTCTTGCATAATAGGGCTTTACTCTATTAAAGAAACTCCTGTGGCTGATCTCTCTCTTTTTTTTTTTCAAAGAGTAAAGTGTTATGAAACTGTCTGGACACTTCCTCCACAGTGGAGAAGGAAGGCCTGAACATGTATATGCTGCAATTTCTAAGAAATATTATGAAAACTAGGCCGCAACATCTGAAGAAATTGCAGTGGTATGTTTGACTTCTGGTAAAGCTAATACCCGACTGCGCTGCTAACTGCTAAAAAGTTGCAAGTAGTATTTCGCTGTAATCAGAGCTATATGCTATTAGACAGAATTTGATAGGAATAAACCTTTCAAACTAAATCATTAGGCCAGAAGGTTGTACTTGGGTGGAATGCACCTTTTAAAACTGTGCAGTTATCCAATTTAAATATCCTGACAGTGACAATGGAATGAATTGGGTCTCAGGTGTGTGTGTGTGTGTTTTTGTGTGTGCGCGCGCGCATATCACACAAATATTTAAAAAAAAAACCCAAAACACAATTGTCAGTCTGTTTTAGCTTATAGACCCCCACCTCTCAAATTTCATATAATGAGAAATAGGGCTGCTACTAACGACTGTTTTCTTAATTTTAGCATGAGGTTGCTTTAAGCATGTGGCAATATCTTACCGAGGCGAGTCTGACTCCGTTCCGTTCAACTGTCCGACGGGCATTCTCTCCAAATGCTCGCGCGTTACTGACGTGCTGCTGTGATAAGCAAGGTCTGCTTTGCAAAACTTGCACGTCATCTTTCTATTCGCTGCATCCACGTTTTTGTACGCGGAGCCGCTGTGTGGGCTGCCGCCATATTTGTGTACCCTGCCGCTCGGCAGAGACGCTACAGCACGTGTGCGACTCTCGGCAGAGATTGTCGTGAAGTGAGATGCCTCACTCCGCTGGAAAAACACGTCTGGTGACAGTTGTCGACTATTTTCATGATCGATTTTTGTCGTTGCAGCCCTAATGAGAAAGACGAGACTCTAGATCTTTGGATAGTTGCATTGTGTGGGGAAAAAAAATGCGGCTGTGGACAAGGGTCAAACGGGGCAGTTTCCCAGCTTTAACACCTTCTCCCCCTCGAGATGTGACGTCACCCACTTTAATCTCTGAACATTCCATCAGTGCCTTTCTGTTGAAAACAAAAAGTGTCGTTAAATATTTCTGACATTTTGTGACATATGGGTGAGGACAGCAATACCACACCATTCCCTGCTCAAGCGCCACGTTTTGGCGTGTGGATGCAGTTTCTGCGACTAATGAAGCGAAACAAGAGTGACCATCGCAGTGGTTAATATTTTCTGTTTTTCTCAGGCTCAGTTGAGAGAAATGATTCCAGACGCAGACCACGGGACCATCGCACGAAAAGTGGGGGAAATCTTTCAGAAATCGGAGGCCATCCGAGATGCCCAGGCGCTGCTAACACAAGCGCACAAACATGTGGATCGGCTGACTCAGCAACCCCTCCAATAGTTAGTGGTGCTCCTTGTTAGATGCAAACCTAGCCACACACACACACACAGTGCACTTCTATTTTCATTTTTATGTGGAATATGAAGAAGTGAAAAACCTTTTGTACAGTTTGCATAATCAGCCATGAGAACTTTCATTGCTGACTGAAAACTTTGGCGGTGAACTTTGGTGGCTAGAGTGCTGAAAAAAGATACTTAGGCTGAGTGTAATTCAGTACATAATATATCATTTGTTTTTCATTTAGGAAATGAAATTTACCCAAAAAACTGTTAATCATTTACTGACATATTCGATGGCAAAGCGTTGGGCAAATATTGACAGAAAAATGTTTTTTTATTTAGAATACAGTGCATGTGCAAGGTGGTAAGTTAAAGAAACATTAAAAGACTGCTGCATCAAACATTTAGCTTGTTCAAGTTCTTCACCACCTAAGATATCAGTGGGAAAAAAAACCCTCATTTGTGATAGCAACTGCATGATTGCATGCAATTAAAATAATTGCGGTTGCTTTCTGTATTTGTTTTAATGCCAAGAAGAAAAAAAATTGAAATAGTTTATCTTAGCATGAAAAAAGATCGGTCAGTCATTGACTGAGACACACTGACATCATGATGATCCTGGAATATTCTTCAACTGTCATACATCCATTGGCCAGATGAGTACTTACAAAGAGGACTGCTGAGGTACAGTCAATAATGGCGTATGTTGCATTTTTCTTAAAGGAAAAGTATGAAATAGGTATCGGAATTATACAGCGTAGTGGCACTGGTGTTATTTACAAAACCCTCGAACCGCTAGACAAGACCGTTCATGTATAGTTTTTAATGCAGTATTGTGACATTGCGCTTGGCATGTTGCAACAGAAGCAACATTTCTCAAGTCTTCAGTCATCCACTTTTAGCAGATGACGCTTGCGTCCACAAACCCTCTGCTCGTCTACGGCGAGAGGAAGATCCAGACTGGCATCTGCGCAACAGCGCCGCGCTCGACGTCTGTCGAATCGCGGGAGCCGGGCCGTCTGCGTTGAGATCTCAGTGGCTGGCTTTATCCGAGCCTCAAAAGGAAACGTTTGAAAATCGGGCATCTTCCCTTTGAGGGGGAAAAAAAAAACCCGCCAGAAATGGAAATGACTTAAGTTGGCGAAATCGAACTGATTAAGAATGCAGGCCCTTGAGTTTTCAGGGTTTGAACATCTCTCACCCACCCCATTACCCCCTCCCAAAAAACATTGAAGCTAATGTCGAAGTTGTTGACCTCTTGGCTATAACTGAGAGTTCTTTAGTGACTTCCTTCTTATGGACTCATACGAGTCCTCGTTGAAAAGTCGCTCAATCGTGGAGATGAGTGACGCGCGGACGGCCCGGCCGAGGCCTCTGGCGGCAAACACATACAGCACAGGGTTAAGAGCGTTCTTGATGTACACCAGGAACAGAGAGATGTATTTTCCACGAACTGCTCCTTGATAGAGCGACCCTTTATGTCTGTTAGCCAGGGCCGCCACCAGCCGACAAACAAAATAGGGCACCCAGCAAGTGAGAAAGAGGAGCATCGTAATGAAGAGCACATGGTACATCCTGGTCATCTTGCGGGAACCCGCGGCAGAGGGGGATGTCGGTGTCGAGGGCACCGCATGCTGGACGGTGACCAAGACGGCCAAATTGCTTCCCAAGAACAGCAGCAGCGGCAAAATGAAACCCGCAACGGTCTCTGTGACGAACAGGCCCATGTTAAACTCCTCGCTTTCCAGGCACTGTTTGGTCTCATTTGTCAGGATGGCGGTGTGGAAGTAGGGCGCCGAGAGGGCCGCGGCGCCCAGCCACAGTGAGCCGCAGGCCAGAGGAACAGCCCAAGGGGGGCGGCGCAGGCGAGCCCACACGGGCCTCAGCAGACACAGGCAGCGCTCCACGGCAACGGCGCAGACCAGGAAGGCCGACGCATACAGGCCCAGGCCTCGCAGGAACACCACCAGGCGGCAGCAGACGCTCCCAAACGGCCACTTGTTGTTATGAGCCAGGTAGCCCAACATGAGCGGGGTGCGCAGGAGCAGCACCAGGTCGGCCAGCGCCAGGTTCAGCACGTAGATGCGGAAGCTGTTGGCGGAGCGGGTCTCTCCGCTGCCTCTGCGCACCAGGTGACGGTGATGCGGCTGCCCCAGTGCCCAGACCACCAGCCCGTTCAGCGGCACGCCCACCTTGAGGGACCGAGAGGACGGGCGGTCAGTCAGACGCGTTCACCGAGCGTTACCT
>CAAKHG010045217.1:0-17044 GCA_901007715.1 Dactylopterus volitans
TCCACCTTCAACACACACACACACACACAGAGACACACACACACCAGGAGAATCAGCCTTATTCCTCATATTTGATACATTACGTTTGACTCTGAGACCTTTTATCCGATTTCTTTATAGAGTGGATCTCTCCAGCGAGGGTGAAAGGATCGATCCCACAGTAATCATACAATCAATACTCTTTTACAATTCCAGTGATAAACGGGTATATATTGTCACATACTGGACCTTTGTGATAATGTTATGCTGCATATTTGAGTCAAGAGACTAATGATGCCTTCAGGTGGCGTCGTGTTTGTCAGAATCAAGCAGCAGGCTAATGTGCCATCTGGAAATTTTATGAAAACGTCGACTTCACAAATTCATGTTGACAAGACTGAATTATTGTTCACCACATGTGTTTGAAAACTGGCACTAAGCACAACACAGAGCTGAGGCTGATGGGAATATTAATAGTTTTGCTCTTTGATTTGAAGTTTCAGACCATTGTTCTGACTGGGAGACAGAAGAATGTCTGAGGGCGGCTTCTGTTTCATTTTTTGGACTCTGATTATTCATGAAAAGGGTTTGAAACTGTTTATTGTTTTGGCTAAAAAAGCTGTCGGATGTTTTAATGTTTAGAATGTACTGGTATCGGTGTCATGACTAATGGTATCAGATCTAAATGAAATTTTGCGGTTTCACCTGCCCCTACCAGGCAAGTATTGGTCAAATTGGTTTAACCAATTTATGAACAGAATCTGTGAAAATGTTAGATGGTGATTTGAGAAAACGTAATACTGTCTAGACTTTTAAATTTCTTTGTTGTATGAGCAGGTAATTATAGGCATCAAACTCAACTTGCAAATTGGTCTTTTGCCACTTCACTGAGATTTGTAGGTGCTTTGAACAATACACAATGGGACATTTTGCAATGTTAACTTTTATTTAATTCAATAGCTTTCATTTTGGTAATAATAATGCTGCACTTCTTGAGATAAAATGAAAAGATTTTTTTCATAGTGTGGTGTAATTGCTTTGATTTTAATAAAGAAGCAGATTAAACTACAGTAAGTTAGTAAAACGATTAACCGCTAATCACTGATTGCCTTTGAAATATTTGCATATTTGCGCATAAACAGTATTTGCACGTTCTTGAATGTCTTCCCACCGTAACAGTATTATGCTAAATTCCCAGTTTTATTTCATTTTATTTATTCTCTATGCTTAGTTAAGTTTATTCCTCATTTTACTACTTTTTTATGCTATTTATTGCTCAGCGTAACCAGTGTTTTTACTGTGAATGTGGCAGTAAACCCCTTTTATTCTGATTCATTGAATAAAATGTAATTTAGTTGATTTACATTAATCATTTGTTTTAGTTCTTTTTCCCCAAAAGAGTTATTGACAAGTCTTGCTTTTGCAACACACACGCACACACACTTTAAGTTGGCTTATGATAAATAAAAGATGTCCAATGTTCTTTTGGTTTCTGTCAGGAAGGCTGACACACACTTGGCAACATCCAACAACTTTGGACTTGTTTGACATTTTCCCTCCTTGATAAAGATGCCGTCACCGACCCAAGCAAAGGGACACTGCAGTGTGTTCTGTAACTTGGTTTTGCCTTGGCAGAACTATTATGATATCATCAATTATGACCTAAATTATGTGTAACCTTTAGTTTGGACTGTTGTCATTCAGCAGTAGCATTTGCAGTCAGACATGCCAGCTCTGTGGAGGGCAGAATGTCAGCTGGGCGAGCCACGCATGCGCGGTATAGCCCACTTACGTTGCACGCATGCGCAGTTCGCCGTCGCGGTCATTCATTATAAAGCCGCAAGATCCCCTGTCTCTTTCCACCTTCAGCCATTTTGACCATGTTAGGAGCTGTGGGACGCTGCTGCACCGGGGCTTTGCAGGCTCTCAAGCCTGGGGTCCATCCCCTCAAGGCTCTTGTTGGATCTCCAGCCGTCCTTTCGCGTAAGTCCTACACTTTTTTGTGTGCACAGGGGCGCGCCCGTGTGCGGTAAAAGCTGCTTCGACGCGCTTGTCAGAGGACGGCGGCGGCGGCGGCTAACGCTAGCAGATGCTAGCAACACGCCGACTGCCCCGCCGGAGGTGATGCAGGCCGTAATATCGAAATGTCATATTTGAAACCTCTTGGAGCGGTTATAAAACATGAAACTGCTACGCGTGTACGTAACTGCGCCCATTGAAGGGTGCCATGCATCCGGAAATGACTAGACGGTGTGTGTCTTGTGCTGCTGGGAATGACCTTTGAGAAATGACATGAGGCGGCTAACAGCCTTGCTAGGTTAGTTAGCATGTCAGCCTGCGTACACGGTGAACCGCTGCTAGCTGGACTACCAAGGTTAGACTGCAACACGCAGTCAGTCGCATTATTTATTTACTTTTATAAGTGAAGCACTGAAGAGTTGGAAATTTATTTTTTTCGTGCAACTGTCGGCATATGTAGCCGCAGTAGTAGCATTTTTAGCTTGAGGTACACTTCATTCATACGACAACCTTTGTAAGTTAAAGGTGGTAATTCGGGGAAAGGCCGCGTTATCGTTCGCGCTGTCGACATTTTACACGATGGTTATTGTTTTGTTGGTCGATTATCCCAATAGTGCATTAAGGTTGGATCGCAGATTAGGCGACAACCGTCTCTTGACATTGAGACTTGGTCAGCCAGACACGCCGCGGTGTTGCTGAAGTGCTGCTGCATCCTGCTGCTGTAGGCGGTTATATTGGAGACCCGAGAACATTAGCGGCACTACAAGGTCATGGCTGCAGCTCGCGTTCAAGACTGGAAAAAAACTGACCCCAATCACTGTCTACTTTTCGCCAACAGGCAGAGACTATGCTGCACCCGCCGCCGCCGCTAGCGTCACCACCGGGCGCATTGTGGCCGTCATTGGTGCCGTTGTCGACGTCCAGTTCGATGAGGGCCTTCCACCCATCCTCAACGCCCTGGAAGTCGCCGGCCGCGAGTCCAGGCTAGTCCTGGAGGTGGCACAGCATCTTGGTAAGTGGTTATTTGAAAGCATTTAGAAGACGGCGTGCATTCGTAGACTAGTAGTAAACTTAATCTGTGGTTGCATCAAGGGGAGAACACAGTGCGCACCATTGCTATGGACGGTACTGAAGGTCTGGTCCGTGGACAGAAGGTTCTGGACACCGGTGCCCCCATCAGAATTCCAGTGGGTCCCGAGACACTGGGCAGGATTATGAATGTCATCGGCGAGCCCATCGATGAGAGGGGTCCCATCACCACCAAGCAGTAAGTTCACTTTGGGATTTAATGAAAATGGCCGCATATACTAAACGCTTAATGGGATGGAAATGCAAGAAAATTGTTAGAACTGCTGGCAGCAATTCACTTAGCACAATATGAGGCATGCAAATGCTATTCTCAAATGTTTTAGGATTTTTGGGACAATAACAACTTTGTGTCCTTCCAGGACTGCCCCCATCCATGCTGAGGCCCCTGAATTCACTGACATGAGTGTGGAGCAGGAGATTCTGGTAACTGGCATCAAGGTGGTGGACCTGCTGGCTCCCTACGCCAAGGGAGGAAAGATTGGTACGCGCAAATGAAACACACTTCTGATGATGGATTTCGTGGCTGAATGTGACATTAATCACTTGTGCAGTTTCGTAATTATTTTTTTCTGGTTGCAGGTCTGTTCGGTGGCGCCGGTGTGGGCAAGACTGTGTTGATCATGGAGCTGATCAACAACGTGGCCAAGGCCCACGGTGGTTACTCCGTGTTTGCCGGCGTGGGAGAGCGTACCCGCGAGGGAAACGACTTGTACCATGAAATGATTGAGTCTGGAGTCATCAACCTGAAGGACACCACCTCCAAGGTGAGGATGGCAACCTGGGAGGCAATTTTGATGCATGTGGGTGAGAAGCTTCATCTGCACAGCTCCCATAGCAGCCAGCTGACCTCTGCCCTCCCTGCTAGGTGGCGCTGGTGTACGGACAGATGAACGAGCCCCCAGGCGCTCGTGCCAGAGTGGCTCTGACTGGACTGACTGTGGCCGAGTACTTCCGTGACCAGGAGGGTCAGGATGTGCTGCTCTTCATCGACAACATCTTCCGTTTCACTCAGGCCGGTTCTGAGGTCAGCATCACTGAATGTGTAGATGCACCTTTTAAAGGAATGCTGTTACTCTGCCCCTCAAGTTTAAACAGTTTAATACCTCAATGCATAAATAAGTGGGCAAGATCAGATAAGACCATGAAGTATGAATGGCACCAGAAGGCCAAATGTCTACATTAGTGAAGGTTAAAAACACAATATGGCTGGATCCTGACTGAAGTGGTGTTGCTGCTGCTCCTCAGGTGTCTGCCCTGCTGGGTCGTATCCCCTCTGCTGTGGGTTACCAGCCCACTCTGGCCACAGACATGGGTACCATGCAGGAGAGAATCACCACCACCAAGAAGGGTTCCATCACATCAGTGCAGGTGAGCGGCCACCTCCCAAGGACTGTAATTGACTCCAGAAGTAGCATAGAAAAATGGAATTAAACCTCCCCAAGGTAAAGTTCTAACTTAATTTGAGCGTGGGTGGAGTTAAATGTCTAAAGATTACCCGACTCGCTCTCTCATCCAGGCCATCTATGTGCCCGCTGATGATCTGACTGACCCCGCCCCCGCCACCACCTTCGCTCACTTGGACGCCACCACTGTGTTGTCCCGTGCCATCGCTGAGCTGGGCATCTACCCCGCCGTCGACCCCCTGGACTCGACCTCCCGTATCATGGACCCCAACATTGTCGGAGCCGAGCACTACGACGTCGCCCGTGGCGTGCAGAAGATCCTTCAGGTTCAAGACTTAAGGGTTTTTTTTCTCCTTTTAATTGAATCAGCAAAAGCATCAGGCTCACCAGTTTTGTTTCTTTTTTTCCCCGCTGCTGCAGGACTACAAATCCCTGCAGGACATCATCGCCATCCTGGGTATGGATGAGTTGTCTGAGGAGGACAAGCTGACTGTGGCGCGCGCCCGCAAGATCCAGCGTTTCCTGTCCCAGCCCTTCCAGGTGGCCGAGGTGTTCACCGGCCACTTGGGCAAGCTCGTGCCCCTGAAGGAGACCATCAAGGGCTTCCAGAGCATCCTCGGCGGTGAGTGTGGGGAGGGGCCGGCGGTCCGCACGTTTTGGGCTGCTTCCACGTTGAATCCATTTTGTGACACTCCCTTCCTGGTGCGTTTTTGTCTCCCCCCTCAGGCGAGTACGACGCTCTGCCCGAGCAGGCCTTCTACATGGTCGGCCCCATCGAGGAGGTTGTGCAGAAGGCCGAGAAGCTGGCCGAGGAGCACTCGTAAGCACGCAAACAATCTGACCATCGTGGGTAGAAGAGGAGTAAAAGCGAAGGCGGGGTCCAGCGGTTAGGAGCACTTGGTTTGTAAAACATGTCAAAATACAAATGTACCTGTCTTGTCATCCCGAAAAGAAAGTTCTATTTAATGTTTCCATTGACCGAAAGATGGAATAAACGCTGTCTTTACAAAAACCACTCGTCAACTGTATATTTCTGATGCTTTTTAATGTGTCGTCGCTGATGCTTGTGCTCTGTGTGCTCATCGACCGACCACAAGGTGGCACTCTCGAGCCGTGTTGAGCTATGAACTGTCGCAGCTTTGTCACCTGCTAAAATAAAACGTGGACAAATACTGGATGCGTGGTTTTTTTTTTGGGGGGGGTTTTAAGCTTCCCGACTTGATCTGCAGCTCCAGAAATGCTGCACTGAGGAGAAGGATGCAAAGCCACAGCTTCACTGTGATTTTTTTTTTTTTCTACATTTGCACAACTGAGTGAGGGTTGGAATAGCAAAGTCAAGTTGACGCAGGATGTTCAGTCTCTTCAGAAAACTAAGACTTTCGATGTGCCTCTGTATAAAATAAGACCGCTGATTAGAAGTGATTGTACAACAGATTCTGAGAGCACACGCTCTACAGCTGCTGGTCATTAGAATATCTGAAACCTGTCTCGCATACGTCTGTGCGTGTCGGTGCTTCAAGAACCGCCTCCAGCTGCAGTCCACTGAACCCCCCCCCCCCCACATTTTTGATTGGGTTCTGTTTCCCGATCCTCTCCAGGGTGCGGTTATCCTTATTGCTTGTACACTTTTTTTTTTGTTTTTGTTTCCCACCACATCGTTTCGTGCCCTTCGCCTCTTTATTGTGCTTGGACGCAGAGCTCTGAACAGCCAGCCTCTTTAGCAATGACCTTTTGTGTCTTGCCCTCCTTGTGGTGTCAGCGGCCGTCTTTTGGACAGCTGTCGAGTCGGCTGTCCAGTCAGCTGTGATTGTGTTGCCTACAGGACTCGACTGAGAGAGCGTTTAAAGGCCTTTGCAGGTGTTTTAATTGGCTGATTGGAGTGTGGCACCAAGTCTCAATATTGACCCTTTTTCACAATATTCTAATTTTCTGAGATACTGAATTTGGGGTTTTCATTAGTTGTCAGTCATCAAAATTAAACACTTGGAACTATATCGTCTGTGTGGAATGAATGTATACATTATACAAATTTCACTTTCTGAATGTGATTACTGAAATTAATCAACTTTTTTCATTATTTTCTAATATGACCAGCAAACGTGCTTAAAAACTTGTCAAATTAAAACTAAAAATAGACCACATTAAAAAGGTCTTGGATGTGTCGCGTGACGGTGCGTGACGGTTACTTTTATCCATTAATTGACATTTTTGTGGCGGTTTTTATGGCTGTGTTTCTTAGATAGGGGGGCTTTATGGCGGCGGCCTGATGGGAGGAGTTGGAAGGACTTCTCAAGTCGCAATGCGGATTTGATCTGCGTAATTACTGCTGCCGGACGGCCCGCGCACACACACACTTGTACTTTGACACCAAATCGCATGTTGTTTTTTTTTTGTTTTTTTTCTTTTAATGGCCCCTCTGCCCTCTTTGGTAGACCAATAAGGGGAATAGAACCTTGGCCTGAGCAAACTTATCTGCCTTTGATAAGCTAGTTGTCCTTCAGCGTATCCTGGTTCGAGTTTTTGATTATTTTTATTGGCGCTGCAACAGGTGGAGGCAGGACTTGGTCTATTAACCCCGTTTCCAAAGAAATGAGGATCTGCAGAACACCGAAACTCCGTATTTGGTTGAAAATGGCGCAGGCAGTGTTTCAGACGTTGGGAACGGATCGTTAGAATTGTGCACGCCCACTTGTGATTAGCCCAAACGCGCCGCTGACATCGAATCCAACCGGGGAAGCGGTGCAATGCTAAGGGCGAGCAGCACGTGGAACGTCTTCAGTTTATTACGCTGATTTGGCGAGAGCGTTGTGACATGACTGGGCAGAAAAAAAGCAAAAAAAAAAGCGGATGTGTGATTTTCAAAACAATGAAACGACGGATGTTTGACTTATGCAAATCACCACACCCTGCCTGTCCTCATTTCTGCCCCCCAACTATTCTGCAAGCGAGGCTGCAGACGTCCAGAGAAAATTCGGCATCTCGGGCGCAGCTGCTTAAGCTGCGTTGAATGAAAAAAAAAAAAAAAAAAACGATAAAATGACCAGAAATGACAAAAGATCTGAGTGATAAAGACGTAACATTGGGACGGGGCGAGGCCAAACGCCTTATTGGACCGACTTGGCAATGGGAATGTTCTCTTTGCTCAAGAGGTAATCGGTGAAGCGGGAGGGCATGTAGGAGAGCGGCAGCCAGAAGAGCTTGGCGTCCCAGCCCGGCGAGTAGCGGCTGCGCGGCCGGACGGCGGCCACGGCGTGCTCCATGCAGCCCACGACCTTCATCAGGTCCCCATCGCTGATTTTGGCGACTTTCTCCTCCAGCACCGCCAACGCTGGGAGGGAGAGAGGCCGATCAGTCACTCCAAAATACATTAGGGACGATACCGAAGGTCGATGACCCGCGCTTACACTTCTGGAGGTACTCGGTTCCGTACTCCTCCCGGACCTCCTGGGGCATCTTGTCCCACAGCATCCTGATGTTCTTGCTCAGGATGGCGGCGTCGGTCACGTTGGTCTTGAAGAAGCCCGGCTCGATGCAGAGGACCTTGACGCCGAACGTCCGCATGTTAAACCTGCAACACGCGGTTGTTAGCCTCGTCGGCGCTCGGCAAAACGGACGGGCGCCGGCGTCGCGTCACCTCAGGCTGTCGTTGAAGGCCTCCACGCCGTACTTGGAGACGGTGTAGGGGCCCCCCGTGAAGCTGATCCTCCCGAACACGCTGGCCACGTTCACCACCCGGCCCCTGGCCTTCTTGATGAGCGGCAGGACGCTCAGGGTCACGGCGATGACCCCGCTCAGGTTCACGTCCAGCATGGACGTGTAGTCGTCGATGGTGAGCCAGTCGCAGGGGGCGGACGGGACCGACACGCCTGCGTTGTTCACCACGGCCCATAAACCTAAAGGGGAAAGGTCACAGAGATCCGGGTATCACTGACACGCCGCCTGCAGAGGAACGCGGGTTTGCGGAGGTCTGAGGGCACTCGAGATGTTCCTCGCTGCGCCCGTTTTCGACAGGGGAAGCCGCCTCACCGCGCCCGCCCACCGTCTCCTTGATCATGGCCGCCACTTTGGCCACGCTCTCCTTCGACCTGACGTCCAGGTGCGTCGTGATCAGGTTGCCGGAGCAGGACTTCCTCAGGTCCTCCTCCCCCTTCTCGGTGAAGCACGAGGCGATCACCCGGAAGCCCTGCTGGTCCAGGTGGCGGGCCAGCAGGCTGCCGAAGCCGCTGTCGCAGCCCGTGATGTAAACATACTTGCTGCCCTTGTCGGGGACCCTGGGGAGCTCCCTGATCCAGCGGTACAGATAGAAGACCACCACCAGACCCAGGAGGTACAGGAACATGACTGCGGAGCAACCCACACACACACACGCGCACACACACACACAGTTTTGCGAGGACTTTGCACTTTTGCCCTTACTCAACATGTAACACTGTTGCAATGTACTCGTGCTTTTACTGCAGTATTCAACAAACTGTGTTTAAATACGCACTCTGATTATACTTTAAAGCATGACCACCTTCGTAGAAGAATGAGTAGATGCATATACCCGAATTTTATTTATCTATATCTAACAATCTATTTATGTATAATACTGTTACCAACAGTAAAATGAATCTAACACATTAATATGAATATCAATGACTCAAAGTGTACTAAATAGTGAGGTGTCACAATGGGAATACGACTGTTGATGTCAGAGTCAGCAGTAATAAACCGGTGATTATTATTATTACCATTTCAAGGGTTTCAGCCTATAAAGGCAACAGAGTCATGTCACTGTGTTTATGCAGTTTAAGCATTTGCGGCATTGCTTTGAAAGAATGTACATACAAAAAGGGTTCGGTCTTGCGGCGCTAGATAACGAAACGAGATGACTGATAGAAAAGAAGTTTAAAAAAAAAACCCAACATAAAATCACAGTGAAACGAGATGAACGTGAGCATGAGCGCGCAGCAGCGGAGCTCCTACCTGCCTCCTCGTCCACGCTTTATGTTGCCCTGATTAATGTGCAACTGCCAGAGGAGAACACACACACACACACATGCCCAGGGGGTCAAAAGCCACGCATGGGAGAAGTTTTCCCTCAACTGATTCCACCAGAAAGCCCTTTTTCACTGGAGAAGGAGGGGGCACTGTTTCCTTCTGTTCTGTATATATATCATCGAAGAATGAAAAGTGCCCTGTCAGACTCCCTTCGGTGCCGATTTCTCGCGCTGTAAATAAAATTCACATCACACAACTCGAGTGGATCTCAGATATTCGAAAGAGCTGGACAATAAGACTTCGCATCTGCTGAACTGAGATTTGTTTTCGGACGTGCTTTTTCACTCTTTTTGCCTCGCCCCCTTTTGCCTTTTTTTTTTTTTCTTCTGTAAAATGCTGCGCGGCGCAGGGTGGTGTCTGTCATCAAGTCGCTCCTGAACCCCTGTTTTCCTCTCACACAAGCGAACAGAGAAAGACGCTTCCCCCTGCAGCTCATTCGGTGCAGTTTACATTTCCACCACGAGGAGGCAGCAGCGTCCTTTCGACGGCTGTGCCCCCCACCTCCCCAACCCGTGTGAGCGGATGCTGCCTTCACGGTGCCCCCCGAGCAATCCTATCTCAGAGCTCCTTTCCACCGTAAATGTCGCGAACGTGCAATGACGGCAAATTTAAAACGGCTGGAGCGTGGCTCAGCCTGGCGAGAGTTCCTTCCAAGTCTGAAATCCTGCCCGTGACTTTGACCCGAGGCGCGTCGGTGCGGAGGATCTCGTCATCGCGGCTCGTGTTTTAGACGCCTCTGTAGTTTCCTGACCGCACTTGAAGGCAGCGTCGGAGCAGACAGCGAGTGACCGCCAGTCCACCATCCTCATCAGCAAACCACTTTTTTTCCCCCCCTCCAGTGCAGAGGAATTTCCTCTTGTTCTAATTTCAATTCTTACCTTAATTTAATTACTCTGCGCGTGTCTGCGTATGAATTGTATGTTTTATATTTTCATAAGCTGCTACTGGATTGCTCCAAAAATTTCATCGTCTACTGTACAAAGACTAGCTAGCTAGCTGTCTAAACGAAAAGAGCCCAATGTATAGATGAATATTAGCGTTTTGTGTCTTAAATTATTATATTATAATTATATATATGTATATGTATGTATATATATATATATATACATTTTTTTTACCTGTATAATGTAAACAACCCAGTGAAATCTGATAATTAGTCTTTGTACCAGCTAATGCTCGAGGCTAATGTTAGCAACCGCATCATGGCAGACAGTAGCTGAAGCAGCCGGGCCCCTCGCTCTGCAGGTGTGTGTGTGTGTTTGTGTGTGCGCGTGCGTGTGTGTTTTACCGCTGAAGCCTTCCGCATTTAACAGGAAGAACTTTAAATTGCTCCTATGAAAGCTGGGGCATAATTAGCAGACTGATTAACAGGATGTCATCTCCGGTATCATTGCAGAGGGCTCGGGGCAGATTTAAGGCGGCTCGTGATCAGCAGATTACTTTTTCAGAGCTGGAAAGGAAAGGGGAAAAAAAATACCACCTTAACTAAATATGCCCTGATTTGATTTTGTGCTCGAAGGCTGATATAACATCTAACTGTAGGCTTAATTTTTTTTTCTTCTGAAGGGAGCTAGAAAGGTACCAACAACAATACCAGAAAATTAAACCTCAAACTTTGGCGTTTTTTTGTTTTGTTTTGTTTTTTTCTTTCTTTCTTTCTCACTGTGACCTCATGACCTCATAAAGTCTCAGGGCTCTTTAATTCAGCTTTCAAACGCTTCGGGCCCCTTCCGTTGCTCTTAAAGCAAATCTCGGCGTCGAAAACAGTTTAATGTGCTTCCCGTTTATGATAATTGCCTGCTTGGCTGACAGACAAGCCTCCGTAATAATCCAGTGTGGAGTTTTGGAAGAATTACAGCACCGGTGCGTTACACTGCCAGTCCCTCTTACCTATTAAATAACGCCTATAAATCTGTGACATTTGCGAGGAAACCAAAACACTTCTTCGAGCTCAATCGCAGGGTTTATGTGTGGGAGTCGCGTCTCCAACAACAGCCGCTAACGCGCCGTCACTTTCATGGATCTCTCCGGGGGCCTTTTGACACGACTGAGCGTATCCTCTTAATGAGGCGCGTTTGCCTTCTTCGTAATGCGGATGGAAAAGCCGGCACGCAGATCGGCGGCTCGCGTCGATCTGCGTGCGATGCTGTTATTTTTGAGGACGGAGCGATCGGCGGGGCGGGCGGCCGCGGCTGCGGGGACTTTGCGGGAGTCAAGACCTTTATTCCGAGAGACGGCGCTCAGATTCCACTAACTATCAGAGTAATGGAAGAACGCTGGTCTCGCCTTAAATCCCATTAGTTGCTACACTAATTAGGACCTTATGAAGTCTCAGAGCTATTAATATGCTTTGCCAAAGGCTTGGAGGACTGAGCCCTCACAATTGCCTGCAAGACCTTCAACTAGCCCTCATTGCTTTACTTTATTAGAATTATCCACTTGGCTGACAGGCAATCCGGTGAAATAATCCAGTGTAGCGCTTATGGTGTTGATGTTTACACCCAGGAAACGAGAGATCGGACTGGACCTTTCCTGCTTGGAGGCCTCAAACGCGCTTGTCCTCCCGTTTTCCCCGCGGAAGCACATCAGCAGACTAGATGCACGGCGCTCGGACCCCACCCCGGATCGGGGACAGACGTGCGGAAAAGGAGGCGCCGGGAGAGGGTTCGTCGCTAAACGATTATTTTCACGGTGGATTCCCTGATTAGTTGTTTGGTCTGTAAGACACGAGGAAATCTGCGCCTCAGATGGCGTCCTCAAGCGTCTAATTTTTGTCCAGCAAAAACGAGAACACGTGAGGACGCACCACGAAGCCGTGGTGCATGTAAGCGGCGCCGTTCGGCCGTGGGCTCTCCCAATCTGATACAGCTATTGATTAGTCTCAGTAATGGGTCCTTATCTGATTGGCTGCATCTGTAGCGCGAGCAGGGAAGTACAGGAAACCTCCATCAGAGCCCATCAGTCGGGGGGGAGGTGTTGCGGGTGCAGCTCTTGTTCCTGTCCTGGTTTGGGCACCTAAGTACAGACAAATTCGCTCAAATATCTTGGAATGAAAAAAAAAGAAGAAAAGATTGACTGTCTCTAGGAATTTAATCAGAACACATAACAAAGTCGAGTTGACCTGATTCGATTCCCAAAGATACCTGTGACCTGGACGAATGAGAAGAAGCACAGAGATTTTTGATCATCACTTTTCGCAATAGTTGATTCAATAGTTGAGAGCTCGCAGTTGCGGCTCCAGCATGAAGCCCTCGTTCGAAGGGTTTTGACCTTCGCTGACTTGGCACCATTTGAGGTTGACATGGCACCAAAGGAGGGGAGCCCTTTTTTGGAAGAACTGAGTTCATCGCTCCGGTGGAGTTACGTACAAGAAGAAGTTTATTGCCATTGCGCATGAGCTAATATAAACTGTTTAGCGGCAGTCATTCTTTGTTGCAACGCAGTATCAAGTATCTGAAAATAAATATACACTCAGTACATAGACGTGAAGAATCACTGCCTGCTCTTGTTAACGTTATTGAAGTTCATTGCTGGAGTTTCAGAAGCAGGTCCACAACTCCTCCAGCATTCCCATAAAGCCCAACTTAACCTCGTCCCCCTTTTAACGCCTTTTCCCTTCTTAGCAGCCTAATTGTTCCGTTTTATCTAATCTTCCATTTACTCATAAGGTCCCGAGGGGTCCACAGACAGAAGCCTCCACAAACCCCTCGAGCTCACGTTGTTGGTGGTCTGGTCCTTGCTAGCGGACATTTCTTCCTCCTCTAAATTTTCCACGTCCCTCTGCATACGCGGGCGCCGATCGAAGAATGTATGGCATCTCATCCTGGGCTGAAACGCAACTTGGCGTTCAGGCGCGCGCGCGAGAGCAGCCGCGGCGTCCCGTAACGATCCGGGAGCCGTCGCAGGGCCTCCCGCAGGTGAAGTGTTTGCTCCGGCGGGGTCGATGGCCTTTTCCCCGCAGCACAAACCGACAGGACACTTACCCTCCAAACCAAACACTGACCCCGGATGCCGACGGCGACAAGCCCTGCTCGGGAAGAGCACGTGACTCCCTGCGAAGGTACAAAGAGAGTCCCTCTTATACAGCCGGAGCAGGCAGCCACGACTGTAACCAGCCGGCAGACGGAAACAACTGGATGCGGAACCTGCGATAGGGCCGCCCCGCTTTGACTTGCTTCCCTCGGATTTCATGATTAGTTCAGGACTCGGCTGGACAGGAACCGCGGTGGTGAGTTTCTCCTCTTCACGCCGCACTTTAAAGTCCTGTTTTTAACTCTTTACGCTGACGTTGAATGTCGATGGCTGTCGATTAATTCCCTTTCCTGGATGTCGATAATGCGTCTCCTGTTTCTCCGCCATTAGCCAACATGCCAACTGGGTCGGTGAGATTGCAAAGCATTAAAAAACTTGGACATGAAAACCTCAGCTATGAGGTTTCGGGTGAAGGTAATGACCTCTTTTTATTTCCTTAAGACCATGTACAGTAGATGTGAATCAAGAGAAAATGTGCTACATTTTTCTAGCTACTTCTACTTCAGCTGATGTCTTTGTAAAAACATGCAATTTTCTTCTGTTCTTGTGTTGCAGAGCCAGCTGACCCTTACATGTAAGTGGAGTATTTCATGATTGTTTTTATGCGCCACCTTTCATAGATCATCTTGGAGATCGATTTAGAAGGATGGTTCACCCAAAAAGTTAAAAGTCTATCGTTATAGCGTTGCAGCCAAATCCAGTGCAACTGAAGTAAACGGCGACCACTTCTTTAAACGTAAAAGAAAAAAAAGACATAAAACCATAAAATGCCTCCATATTGCTGCTGTGTCTGAAAGCCGCTGCAATCAAAGTCGGCATGAAACAGCCTCATTCGTGCCGTATTTTCGGACTAAATGTCGCTGTTACACCACCAGCGTCCAGCCACGTTCACGTTCGCCGTTTTACCACTTTACCGTTTTACCTCTGCAACTCCTGAAAGGTTTTAGGGACTCAGCGCTGAGGGGATGTTGAGTGGATTTTGATTTTTGGGCTCGATGTCCCCTTAAGATCCGAGGGACGTTTTTTTTTGTTGTTTTTTTTCCTGTAGGGTTTTACTATGACGTACATATACTCTGTAATATCAATATGACAATACCAGCAGTCAAACAGCAGCACGCCTGTCAAAATAAGACACAGTTGGGGACGTTCACCCTCCTCACATGAGATCTGGAATTCGGTAAATACACAGAGATCTGTTATCTCTACCGAGGGTCGATGACCTCGCACGCGTTTGTGCGACTTTTATGAAGGCATGCGGCTGTTCATTTCGTCTCAGGTGAGGCCACGTTAGGCACATTTTATAATCAGCTGCACGGAGCGCACGCACCAACCGCGAAGACCGAATGTATGAAATGAACGGCGCATGAACTGCAGCTGCTCCCCTTTAATTAACGATAAGGCCTTTATGGCTTTACACAATTACTCCACGCGTAATCCGCGTCAACACAGCTTCCCTGCGCTACCATGTGCAGTCTATGCCAGCGAGTCTGCGGGGCGAGCCTGTGAAAGCGGCGCCTCTTTTCATGCACACATCAAGCGGTTCACATCTACATGCCGTTGCATCACCTCACAGTCAACAGCTGAAATCTCTAGAAGCACTGACAAGTAACATGATGCAACGTCAATATCGCGCTTCTCTCGCCGGCGTCATTATAATCTGACATGTTCCCGTGCGTCCGTCCTCCGCCTTTGTTTGCCGACCGCCACCTGAACTGAATTATTAATTGATAATCCATTAACCGGCACGGACTCGCGGCGGCTTGATTGTGGGAGCGGCAGGAGTTCATGATCCGCCCTGCATTAATTCATGCATAAATCATAATGCATATGTATTAGTCAAGCATTTGTTTTGCTCGGGGATTCTCAGCCTGCCTTGTGTTTTTTTTTTTTTCTTTTATGCAGGAGCATGTCAACATCTAAGGAGGATGGGAAGTGAGTAACACACAGCAGTAGAGGGTCTGGATGCTCTATCGTGTTCCCCATCATATGAAAATGTCAGGAACGAAATGTCCAGGGGAGACGTTTGATACTTAGCGCGGTTCGGTACACAACAGGCAGATGCTTCCGGAAAATGTGAGACAGGAGGCGAGGTCCAAAAAAAAAGCAAGCAAAGGTTCGCGCGCTGCATGCGCGACGGGTGACAGAAAAATGCTGGAGCCGCAGACAGTCAGCGGCGAGTGACAAAAATAAAACAGGAGGCGCAAGACACGAGGCATGAAAGGAAAAGAAAAGAAACTTAGGAGCACAGGTGAGCGCGACGGGAAAGTGACTGACCCTCTCTTGCAAAACAGAGCTCAGAAGAACGCAGATCAACCAGCGATACGAGTCGGCTTCTTCCAGCTGGTAAAATTTGTTCTCCAGTTTTTCCCGAGTGTTTGCGCGCGCGCGGGAGTTTTTTTTTCCCCCCCTCTGCCTCTTATCGCTGGGAGTGTGTGTGTCTCTCCAGTTCCGTTTCGCCACCTGCAAAGACGTGGTGATGATGGTGGCGGGGAGCGTGTGCGCGGTGCTGCACGGCTCGGCCCAGCCGCTGGTGCTGCTGGTGTTCGGCCTGCTCACCGACACCTTCATCGAGTACGACATCGAGCTGAACGAGCTGAGCGACGACAGGAAGGAGTGCCGGAACAACACCATCCAGTGGAAGAGGAACTACACGGCGGCGGGCGGCCCCAACCAGTCGGACTGGAGCTTCATGAACAATTCAACGTGGGAGATGCTGACGCCGCTGAGTGGCAGGCAGTGCGGGTAAGTGGCTCGTGAGAAATGCATGAGGCGGCCTTGTGAACATCAAACGCGCCGTTGGACGAGATGGTAAATTTTGAGATTTGTCCTGAAGCGCGCGCGCGTGTTTTTTTTTTAACTTTTTATTTTTTATTTCCAGCACTCATGTTTGATTCATTCACTATATGCGCCACCGACTTTCAGGGTCCTCGACATTGAATACGAAATGACCCTGTTTGCCTTCTATTACGTTGGAATTGGAGCGGCTGTGTTCGTGCTGGGATACTTCCAGGTTGGTTCCAAGATTTCAAATCACGGCAACCGAGGCCGAGAAATGCGATCCCACACGCCCCATAATGCAATTCAACAGACTCTTATTTAAAAAAAAAACAAACTCCTCTTTGTAAATGACAACCTAAGTTCTCATGTTTAGTACGTTGACCTTCAGGTGTAAAATCAGTGCAATTGCCCTTTAAAAATTCCACACCTAGATTTTTTTTTTTTCCCCTTTTGAGCCTTCGAAAGGAGGTCAGAAGTCAGGCTTCTAATGCCGCTCATGATCTCCTGTCTCACGCCGAGCAGATTTCTCTGTGGGTGACGGCCGCCGCCAGACAGATTCAGCTCATCAGGAGAATGTACTTCAGCAAAGTGATGAGGATGGAGATCGGCTGGTTCGACTGCACCTCTGTCGGGGAGCTCAACACTCGCATGTCAGAGTGAGTGGGGCGACGGGGACCGCCGACACCTTCTGGGCTCCCATG
>CAAKHG010045219.1:0-12285 GCA_901007715.1 Dactylopterus volitans
GCGCGAATATCCGAACAAGTCAGGAAAACAGAAAAACAGAAAAACGTAAAAACAGAAAATATGTGTACTTGTGTGTGTGTGTATGTATATGTTCTTTATATAATTATTATATATATATATTCATTTAACTTAATCTATTAAAAAACATTTTTCTATTACATATATTCTTTCCCCCTCTCCTCCCTCACAAAAGTATTTTAGTTGATTATATTTTTTTTAATTTTTGTTGTTGTCACTTTGTTTTGTTGTTAAATAAAATTAATTAAATTAAAAAAAACAGGAAATAGCGAAAGATTCGCGGCGGCAAAAGCAGCACTGCTGAACCGGATGCAAGAGATCCCAGAATAAGAAAAAAAGAAAAGAAAAAAAAAAAAAAAGCTTCTGTGATTCTTGATTTTTCGCCACGTCAGGTTAGATATTTTGTAAGGGTCAACTTTTACGGGTTTCCCCTGAACGCATCTCCTCCTCCTCCATTCCACCGCTCACCGTCTTCTCTTGTAGAATTTGAATTATGCTTTGAGAGCATGAAGTGTAAAAGTGTTTTTTTTTTCTCTCTCGATCTTTTGCAGTCAGTCGCCCACTGGTGTGTGTTTTTACTTTTTCACTGACGCGGCCGCGCGACAGTTGCCGTTAGCCCGACGAGCTGCGGCGGCACCGGGGCGCTTCCTGTCCCCGCCTTGTCTCGAAAAACCCGACTGCGACACGTTTGCGCGAGCGACAGGGGGCCTCCCCCGTAACCGCGTGGTGAAACGGCCGCCGATGCCTGATTGGACCAGTGTGGCGCCCGCATCAGCCGCACCTCTTCCGACTGCCGGTCCGTGCGAATGTCTCGTCGGCCAATCACGCGGCGGCGACCCGGCGCGTTCGGGCGTGCGGGCGTGGTCGAGGGGATCTGCTGGAGGTTCAAACCAGCATCAGGATGGAGAAGAAAGGTGGTTTAAGTGTCCTTGAAGGCGTCATGGTTGCTGGTCTGAGTGTCTGATCTACTGGGGTTCTCACACACACAACCATCTCTAGGGTTTACAGAGGATGGTCCCACAAAGAGGAGGCACCCAGTGATGCTCAGTTCCTCTGAGAGAAGATGCCTGGTTGATGCCAGAGGTCAGAGGTCAGAGGAGAATGGCCAGACTGGCTCCACCTCATAGAAAGACAACAGCTACTTAATGAACCTTGGTTGCAAGAGAGGCAGCAGGAGAGCATCTCTGAACGCCTCCAACCTTGCTGGTAAAGTGCCCAGCGAGCGTCGTCTCTTCTTAAAACAAATGAGAGCAATCAGAGCCGTTTCCCACCCAAAGTCTATTTCTTCGTGAATTTAAGGCGATAAATACGTCACGTGATTAAGGGGTCTCCAATTTGGGATTATGGAAACACTGGTGGGCTTTTCGGGGGTTTGGAGTTTCGTAAAAGTGCCATCTTAGATGCCCCTGTGATAGAAAAATACAGGATAACATGTCCTCCACGGCGCCCTTGCAGTCTCCGCCTCCTCACCCCCCCACCCCTCCCCCCAAAGACTGAAAAGTCCTGACCCATTTGTAAGAACTCTTAACCCTAACACATCTTTGCCGAATATATATGCAGGAAAACGGTGCAGGAAAAAGTTATGAACCGTAAGATCGGAAATACTCAATGTTGGTGACTTGTTAAAAGATTTTTATTCTTATTTTTTTAAAATAAATCCTGCTTTTAAAAGAGTTGGGTTTTGAGGTTTTAAACAAACCTTCGACGGCACGCGCGGCCAAATAGCACGGCGGCAACCTGCCGCTGTAAATCTCGCCAGCGTGACGCGTCGAGCGGCGTAACCGGGCTGTGCGCCGTTACGCTATGTCCTCCAGGTGTAACAGCACGTCACGCTCTTGGTTTCGGCTGTGTGGTCGGCGGGGCGCGATGTAGCGATGTAGCAGCGCGATGTAGCGGCGCGATGTAGCGGCGCGATGTAGCGATGTAGCAGCGCGATGTAGCGGCGCGATGTAGCGGCGCGATGCAGCAGTGCTGCTGGCACCTCCACGCCGGCTGTTTAACGCCCGGTGGGGAGGTGCTGACAGGCCGACCGCTCCCGAATCCTACAGACACCAGGAGCCAAAGGGGAGAGAGGGGGCGGGGGGGGAGGCAGGGAGTTCATTGAGCACGTGTGTGTGTGTGCGCGCGCGTGTGTGTGTGTAAAGCGGCACATGCGAGCACAATCTAATACGAGCAGTCGTCCTGCGACGTGCGAAGGGAGAGGACGCGGCTCTGAAAGCGGCCATGTCTGCATCCAAAGGCCCGTTTGTCAGGCCGCCAGACAGATGAGGCTCCGCCCACCACCGGTCGCAGGCCAGTCACACGTCGAGCGAGCGAGCGAGCGAGCGAGCGGCTCTCCGGGTGAAGGCAGCGTGACGCCGCCGCCGCCGCTCCGTTATGGAGTTTGTGTCAGTGGTAACATACGGTCAAACTGATGGAGTAACAATGCTGTCATCTGTAAGCTGCATGAGTCATAATGTCTGTGTGTGTGTGTGTGTGTGTGTGTGTGTGTGTGTGTGTGTGTGTGTGCGCGCGTGTGTGCACACACGTGTGTGTGTGTTTTCAGTCTCACTTGCTTTTATATGAGACATTAGCACATTGATTACCGATATGGATTAGAAGGAAAGCCTTATAAGCAGATCCCATCTCTGACACACACACACGCGCGCACACACACACACACACACACACACACACACACACACACGCAGCCATGACGCTGTGTACACTCACTTCACATTGCCTCACCTAAACAGTTTATGAGTAATATTAGACTTGATTGCTGTGTAATTCTTGTACGAGAGAACCACAATCTTGCGGTACACACGCACACACACACACACACACACGCGCGCGTGCACACACTCCTACCTTCATGTAGGTCAAACTTGTTGTCTTGTAAGGTCAAGTGATGTAATATGTACAGCGTTTCACACCTCCCCCTACACACACACGCACAACACAACAGTGTGCGGTGTGTGTGTGCGCGCACACACACGCGCGCGCACACACACACTGTTGACCGCACAGTGCAGCCGCCATGTAGCTGCCACCACTTTGCCGGGCGATGAAAAGCAGACAAATCACAGGAAAACCACTTTGAAAGTTAGTTAATAGAAAAATGGGGGCGACATTGTGACACTGAAACAGCAGTCAAACGGAAAATAACGGAATATATTTCGGGAAAAAAACTCACATGAACCTTCGGATCTCCGCGTCGAGGGCGATGAGCGGCGGACGCTTACTTATCCAGACGGCAGTCCTATTGCCCGCCGGTCCGGTTGCAAGAGCGGATGTGGTCACGCCCGTCGCCGTGGAAACCCGGACCTCCCGATTCCATCCCGGTTTTATGGTCGCTCGGAATGCGTTTGCGCGGCGTTAAGCGGCTATGATGAACCCCGCCGTCGGTGTTTTATGGCTGGTGCTCTGCCGTAAATCTGGTACGCGCTTATGTATTCACGTTTATGTGTGCATGCGTGTGTGCGAGTGAGTGAGTTTGCGCTAGTTTTGGTGCGCGAGTGTGTGTCGGATGGCTTGCCCGCTGCTGAGGCGAGATTATGCACATGGATGCATCAGGGAGGAGGGAAAAAAATAAAAGTATGCGTGTTTAGGTCGTTTTTCAAGCTGCTGAAAAGCTTCTTTTTTTTTAATATGCTTGTTAGTGTGAATGCTAATGACTGCTACCTAATATATCCAGTATTTTGGATTGGCGTTCGTTTTTGTCAATCAGCACCAACCCGGATTTGGAGGTCAGAATCAGGAATATTTTATTAATCCCGGAGGAAATCGTATGGACACAGTTGCTCCGCGTCGGCATAAATAAAGACACAAGGAGGGAAGCGCCAAAATATAAAGAGGGATATAACAAATATTACAAAATGAAAAAAAATTAACAGTGTGAATAATATCTAAATAAATCAAATATATAAACAAAATAACGGAAACTACGTCAAGTGGATATGAAATGTAAAGTACTTTCTTTGAACGCAGCAGTAACAGACACAGCCATTATCAATATGATGAATAGAGACATGAGCAGTCACAACCGAAAAATATTGGAATAATTCAGTTTTTTTTTTTACAACTTCTATGAAATCCATAGCCACAATCGCAAAGAGCTCAAATAAATATTAAAAATTACCGCATTTGCGAATTTGTAGGCTGCAGATTCACAGTAAAAGCGTCTGATTTTTTCTTTCTTTTTTTTTTGATAATTGTATTTATTAATTTTCCGCATATTACAAAAAAATAGACAACACAGAACAAATAAGGTGCCAGAGATCAGGTTCACAACGAGGCGGACCCGGACCTTACATATATTTTGACAGAGCAATTTACATATCAATATTCCAAAAGTCCAAAGCGGAAGTCCACACTCGCAACACTAACAGTAATAACTGGCATGTCCCTTCATCCATGAGGTCGCGAAGGGCCTTCTCCCCCTTCCAAAAATAATAAAAAAGATTTCCAGATCTGCTTAAAAATGGGATATTTTGCCTTTTAACATAAATGTAAGCCTTTCCAGGGATTGGGAAAGGAAAGCCTGACTTTTATTTTGGAAAGACGCGCAAGGCGAGACATTTTTCAGCGATTATGACAGTTGGGAAATATCGTTGACTTACAACTTATGGGAAAACCCGCGTGCCAAAAACGTAAAATGATGATAAAGTGGCGCTTACCGTGATTAGCGGGTGTTTTTCTTGGATTCATCATTCGTATCCCAGCATGTGATCTGTGTGAAGCGGGGGGAAAAAAAAAAAGAGCCTGGTCAAATTCCAATTTTGTTTCATTTGCGCAAATAAACTTTGGGCAGTTGCTGTTCCAACGGTTTAATATACATCAATGAGTCATGAAGTCGATTTCGCCTAAAAAAAAAAAGAAGGTATTTTTACAACCAGATAATTTGGCGGTCTTGAAACCCCGAGGATGATGGGAGATTTTCACGCGTGACTCATGTGGACACACGAGGAAAAATGAAAGCGCAAAATTGTTTGAGTTGTGCAGTTTTTTTCCCCCGCAGTATTTGAAGGGGGGCGCTATTCCACCAATTTAGGAATTTATTTACTGGGGGTGGGTAATTCCTGGTTATGCTTTGCGGTTGGCATTTTCACCGCACCCCAAAGTCCGGAAAATGTATTCAAAAAATTGGGCTGATGACGTGGTGAAGGAAACCGCACTTGCACCTCCAGTCCACCAGGTGGCAGTAAAGAGGAAGCCCAAAGCCACATTGCAGAAACAGCCATGCAGTCGGTGAGGGGAAAGATCAGCGCGAGCGAAGTCGAAGCGCGCAGAGATGAAATGACTAAATAGAGGGCGGAACGAGTGTGTTCCCAGCCAATCAGCGTTCTTCAGCACGCAGTCCTACCCCTTAACAATTCCCGAATTCTGAAAAGTCCTACACCCTTACCAGGTACTATTTTTAAAGGGAAAGTGTTGGGCTGAGGGAAAGTTTTTCCCTGGGTAATTTTGGTGGAAACGCGCCGAGGTTTTCCAAGGTCCTCGGTAAAGGGGAAAAGGAAAAGAGATGAAAAAGGGGCCGTAGAGGTTCTATTTCATGACTTTTCAAAAAATTCAGTGGACTTGTGGGTTGTTGACTCCACCTAAGGAATTTTTTTTATCATTTACCAACAGGTAAACAGGTAGGACTTTTCCGATTCCCGGGAATCGTTAAGGGGTAGGACTGTGTGCTGAAGAAGCTCCGTGATTCCCCTTCCCCACCATGTTTAAGCAAGATTGTTGGTTTCAAACTTGTTAATTTCATGTCTGCGAGCTTCAATTTGTTTGTGTCTTGATCTTTCGGAAAACGGGCGAATTTGCCGAGGGGGAACAAAAGCTGGACTTCCGAGTCCCTCTCGTCTCTGACAAGCTGACGGAGACTAAATGTTGGGGAACATGCCAAGACAAATCGAATTTTCCGGGAACTTTGGGATGCGGCAGAAACGCAAAGCACACAGCTAGCCAGGAATTCTTATACCCAGATAAACAAATCCCTGGAAATGTTGGTGGAAAGGGGGCAAACGTACACTTAAAACAAGACCCCCACCACCCAAAGGAGGTTTCCTGAACCGGAATGACAAGCGAGCCGGCACAGCTCTTTAAGGCTCCAGCAGAGGGCGCTGTCTGAATTTTAGCAAGTGGGGCTCTCGCTCGCCTCGGGCTCGAAATGCGGCGATTTTGCTCGAAAGCGGACATTTAGGGAGACATTTAACGACCTGAGCAATAATGAACTATTCCAAAATTTCATGGCAGTAAAGAAAACTCCCAAGTCAGTGTGGGCCCCCTGGGGGGCAGAGAAGAAGAAAAAACAGTGATTTGGCTCAGTTTGCTCATCCGGGAAACTTGTTCCACTTGTTCTATTGGGACCGTCGTCGTTTTGAAGGAACACGGAGTCTCCTCTTCCCGAGACGAACGCACACCGATGCTCGGCGACCACAAAATGGCCTCCGCTGTTTGCCGTCCCGGCGGCCTGACGGGGCGGGCGACGCCCACGGAGGCAAGCCCGCTTTAATTCGACGGTGGCGGCGGCGGCTTCGCGAGGAATTAATCAGCGCGCGCGCGCGTGTGTGTGTGTGTGTGTAGGAGCTTTTATCTTCAACCCTGGTTGTAGATTAAGTGGCTGCTAAAAACACATGGTCGCAGCCATCTGGTATCCGTGCAGTTGAGTGTCACCCGTCTCACAACATCGCATGTTTCAGTGGGTGCTTCCGAGGCTCCAGATTGCTTTTGCTGCTCCGTCTCGGTTGAGCCTCGCCGCCGGAATACGCAACGCCAAGAAAGACCCTGCACTTTAAAATGTATCTATTTTTTTTTTTTTTTTTTGACACTGTGTATTCTTAACCAGACGCCGTGACGACGTTACGTAATTACGATGGAGGAAGGAGTTCATGGAACAATCGGAACATAGTTAACAAAGAATCTAAATCGATTATTACATTCAAAAGAATGATGATAATCCAAAGCAGGATGATGAGGAAATAGTTGTGTTGAAAGGATTAAAAAAAACATGTGTATGCATACTTAAGTATATAATGAATGAATGAATATATGTGCTCGTATGAGCTGATTTGTAAGCCGGTAACCAAGTCAGGAATTTTTATGTAGTATTTTGTCGTTTTTTGTTTTTTTTAATGCTCTTTGTAAAGTATTTACCGTGACAAAAGGGGGCAGATTTGATAAGATTGTTTCTTCTTTCTGCTCCTCTTAATTCAGTTTTGGGGGATTGTGTGATATATTAAATTGTTCTTTCTTTCAACAAACCAAACAAGACCAAAACTAAACCAAACCAAAGGCGGGAAAGAAGAAGCAGATGTGGCGTTAGTAGAGGGGAAAGAAGCTAAAACCGGATTCAGTTCAAAGACTCGGCAGCCCGAAGCTGAGCGGTGCCGCAACGGAACCTGCTGAAACCGAGTCGAGTTCCTTCACCTAATCGGTGCTGAAAACCGAATGAGTCTGTTTTGTTGTAAACCGGTTTTGACTCGTGTTGTCCTGCTGTTTTTTTTTTTTTAATTCTCAAGTTCCAGAACAACGTTTTCCCATCTTGATACGTGGTGGTTTTGGTTGGAAAGGTTTTGGTTTGAGTCGTAATAATTTGTTGATCGAGGTTTGAGAACCTCATTAGGTACATTTTGACCTTTTCGGACTTCGAGAACCACCTGGAGGAAGCTCCTTCTTCATGTGGTGTCTGGGCTGCAGGAGCTAGGAATGAAAAAAAAAAAGTTCTTAGGACTCAATTTTGAAGAACCTCTCGAGTCCCCACTTGGCTCACATGAACACGACACACAGCAAACAAAGCTCTGACCCGCCACGTTTAGGTTAGCGTGAACTGATGGTCATGCGCACAGGTGCTGCTAGCGTTAGCCATGTGGACACGCGACGAAACAGGCAGGTGCACACGTTTTCTTTATCTTCATTATTAGCACAACTCACAATAAACGCACAGCTCCAGAACTAGCAACCGCCATGTTTAAGCTAGCATGAAACGATAGCCATGTACACAAGCGCTGTTAGCGCTAGCCTCTAAAAATGGAGCAAAACAGCGACAGTTGAAATGCACCCATTTTCTGCTTATCTCCGTTATTACCGCAACACACACGGCTCCGATCGCAGCAACGGAGTTCGCCTTGTTCAAGCTAGCGGACAGTCATGCACACGGGTGCTGCTAGCGTTAGCCTTTTAAAAAATGCGACAAAGCAGGGGACGGTCAGCATTCACACGTTCTTTCTTATGTTCATCATGGTCCGAACTCACGATAAACATCGAGCTCCAATCACAGCGCACGCCGCCGCCATGTTTAAAAAAAAAATGTAAACGGTATTAGCGTTAGCTTCTTCGAGAGCGGGACAGAATCGTATCAGGGCGCATAAATGAAACTGGTCACACCGAACGAGCGAACGCAGACAGAAAAAAAAATAGCACTTGGTGAAAGCTTGAGAATAATAACAAAACAATAAAACCATCTTTAGTTCCGTTTCGGGGGGGTTTGGTCGCTCTGGCTGCAACCACCGATGCTCAGCTTGAATTATTTGATCGATTTGTATCGTAGTCGCAAAAAAAAAGAAAAGAAAAAAAAGTTATATCTCAGCTTTGGAAGGAGAAAAAAAAAAGCGCCTTCGGTGGGGAGGAAGCCGGCGTGTTTTGATATTTTCCCCGCGATATGAAATGAGAATTATTCCGCGAGTCCCCCCCCCCTCCAAGAAGAAAGCGTTTTGAAGTCGTGAAACAGCTGAAGGCTGGCCTCTTGGTTTCGAGATATTTATGGAACTAAATAGTTTATGAACTTTTAGGAGGGGCAAATATTTTTTGTTTTTGTTTTTCGAAGCGCTTCGCCCTCCCTCCCTGCCTCTTGCTTTTTTTTTTTTTTTTTTCTTATTTTCATGCCCTGGGTTCCTTCCTGCTTGTCGTGAAACACTCGGGCATTTGTTGAATATTCACAGATAATTTCGGAGGAAGGAGACGGAGGGAGGGAGGGAGGGAGGGAAAGAGAGCAGCGCGCCCCGGCGAGAGGAGTGAAGGGGGGCCGAGGGAGGTGGTTTCGGTGGATTCTGCAGCCACTGGCTTTCTCTTAAATGAGGGACCAGAGGCGAACGCTGCAGCGAGGCGCCACTCAGAATACTGGATGCCCCCTCCACCCCCCCGCCCCTCCTTCCCCTCCTTCCCTTCTCTCTACTCTTTCTCTCTCTCTCCCTCTCTCTTTTCCAATCCCTCCCACATTCTCCAGGAATCAATAGTCGCAAATTAATCATTCCGCCCAGAGCACTTTGAAAGAGAGCGAGATGGTTTGCATAAAGATAGCGAACCGGCAGTGTGCATAATCACACCTTCGGTGCTTTGAGCCTGATTAGATGTTATTCATTGTTGTTTCACTTTTTTTTGTTGTTTCTCCTTTGGGGGGGGGGAAGTAATCGCCGTTGTCATGGCGACCGCTGTGGCTCCCCGTGTCACGTCGGGGTGGAGGGATCGCTCACCTTTAAAGTCACACCTGCCAGGCCGCTGAAGCTGAGGAAACAACGTTAAAGGCGGTGGGGCAAAACTGGGGGGCACGAAATGAAACCATGTTTGCGTGTTTTACCCCGGAGCCTGAAAAAAAAGTTCATAATCACAACCTTTGACCTTATAACAGAAATGGAAAGAATCTCCGTAAGCCTGCAGTCTTGATCTTGGCCAGCAGGTGGCGACTGGTTGTAAAAGTCTAGAAGAAAACGACATCCTGGATTCATTAACTTGGCCACCGACAAAGTTTAATTTAATCGTTAGCATGGTGCGCTTTAGCGTGTGGCTACTGTTTGACCTGACGAGCCGCTACCATGGCAACCTAAACATGTCTCAATACTGTCAACGATAAACAAAACGGCGATGGCCAAGTTGCCCAAACCGGGGGCTTCAAAGTAGGATGAACGAGTGGGCGGACCTCACCGGGCTCCGCCCACTCGTTTTGCAAGTCTCCGCCCCACAAAACAGGTAAAAATGCATTTTGATAAAAAAAAAAGTGGGAAGAGTAGCATCACTTACTGCAAAAATAATAACAATAATAAATAGCCAGAGACCTCGTTGGTGGCTGTGACGTCATAGCAGATTCCCATTGGTGTCTGGAAGCTGCTGGTGGAGAACTCAAGGACCAAACCACCAGGGGGTGGGACCACATTTGGGGATGGCCGGCAACTGCAGGCCGATCGGCTCAAAGAAGCGGAGCAAAGAAGGAGATTGGACAGACGCAGTGATGTCAGGATGCACGGGAGGACGCAGGAGCGGCGAAGCGGGAATTCCCAGAGTAGGAAGACGGGAACTTCATGCCAAGACTAGTATTAAAATGTAATAATTTCATATTTTCGCACACGAGTGGCCGTCCTCTTACTTCACGTCCTATTTATTCATAACAAACCGGCACCGCTTTTCAGACAGTTAGTTGCCTCAAAATGATAAATGATCGCTTCCGCGGTCGCGCCGTTTGCTCTGTTGCCGGGTAATTTTTAGGACCCCAGGGACGCCCGGAGGGTCAGGTTGGGGTGGGGGGCCTGGGGGGGTCGGCTGATTTTCATTTTCTGTGCTCCTCTCGAGTTTTGCTGACTCTCAGCATCCATTTCAGGGCTGATTAATCCATTGATTATTCAGTCAATCGTTGAGTCTATAAAATGTTTAAAAAAAAAAAAAAGAATAAAATAACGATGACTGTCAAAGTTGAGGTCTTGCTTATGTGTGGGGATCAGCACAGATTAATTGAAAAGCGAAGTAAAGCAGTATTTTTTTTAGTACCTTTTCTGGATATTTAGGCCCCGATTACCTTTTCCTGTGGAGTTTGCATGTCTTTACATTTAAGAGGAGTCTTGAGGATGCTTTGAGATCCAGATTTTGGGGGTTTATATTCTCTATGCAGGCGATTGAGCAGCGGCGAGACAAGTTTTTGGAGGGCCCCGGGCAAAGGAGCCGCCCAATAGCCTCCCTCAATATTATCCTGGTGTATTTATTGATCATGCTTAGTACCGGTGTCATTCTTGACTGGAGCTGTTGAAGAGAGGTGTTGGCATATATGAACAATGGTTATAGGGACTGCGATTTGTCATGCGGGAAGAGAGGTGTTCCTAATATTTTGGTCATAACCACTTGTACACATCAGGATGACAAGATATCAGGGGCTTAATAAAAAAGAATTGACAAAAGGCGAAAGGATTAATCGCAGGAGTGTTGCATAATGTTCTATGGCAAACACCCAGTGGTCATAATCTTATGGCTGATCCGTGTACGCATGACACTGGTCCTGTTTTATTTGGTAACGGGCGCCCCGACATCTGCCTGGTTTGCTTCAGCATGTGTTTCTGAATCTGCGCCGTTCATGAATTTGTGTTTTGGGCCTTTGCAGCCGCCGTACTTTTCTGCTCACAAAACGCAAAACATGTTTTCTTTCTCCGCTTTTTTATCCACATGTTTCAAAGTTCATCTTCTCTTCTTCATCGTCAACATCATCTGCTTGTTTTTTATTTATTTATTTAATTTTTTTTTTAGCTTCTGCCACAACGGCGGCAGCCGAGCAAACAAGGACGATTAAATCCTCAAACCCCCTGATTATTCGAAAACGACAATCTGATCCTCAAACTCGTCCAACGCCGGGCCGCGAGCGCGCGGGCCATGCGGTTCTGAAACACACGCCGCCGCCCACACTCGCTTTCGCGCACGCCGCACACAAACACAACTGACACACGCGCGCGCTTGTGCAGCTCGCGTGACAGCGTGCGCCGCCCTCCGCATCCATGCCGCGAGCGCACGGCTGTGACGCGCGCGAAGCCCACCGCATACACCCGAAAAAAGGAGAAAAAAAAAAAGGTCTTTAGCCTGGGGACACCTTTGGGTTTCAGTGTCACTGCGGGAGAGATCATCTCTGTCCAGAAAATATCTGGGAGAGATGTTGAAGTGAGACAAGGTGGGGAAAAAAAAAAACGAAAGGAGGGAGGCCTAAAGTGGAGAGGAGGCTTGGTGCAGGAGGGGAGGAGGTGGAGGAAGGAGATGTGGAGGAGAAAAAGGGAAATTGGGAGGGAAGAGCAGATGGAGAGGCAAACAGAATCTGGTGATGAGGAGAGGATGGAGGGAGGGGGAAGGGAGGAGGGGATGAAAAGAAGAAGGAGAAGAAGAGGAGAAGAGCGGCAGAGGGAGGGGTAGACATGTGCCAAACAACATCTGTGGAGGAGGGCGGGGAGAGGCGAGGCGGCCGCGGATGTGTGCGGCGGGGAGCCTTCCAAACAACATCTGCAGCGAGAGCAACATCTGTAAGGGGAGGGTGGCGGGGGGGAGGGGCCTACC